>VZTM01032539.1:869519-956217 GCA_013400555.1 Jacana jacana
TCTTTCCTTCTCTACTTACGTAATTGTTTTGTTTTGTTTTGCTTTGCTTTGCTTTGTTTTGTTTTGTTTTTCCTCCTCTGCCTCCTTTTTCCCGGCGCCGCTGTTGGCTGCGGGAATGTTTGGGATACTTTGGTTCTCCAGGTAGATTCCTGGGCTGGAGGCTCAGCTCTGCTCGGGTGGGAGGGATGTTTGCTGTTGCTTTTCCAGCTTTGTGTGTTTCTCGACTTTTACTTTCGCTGCTGCTCCCCTCTCCGGAGGCTGAAGAGGTGGAGATCGGTATTTGGAGCTCTCAGTACCTACAAGTTACTCGCTGACTGTAATGCTCCGGGAGAGGTAGGCAGCAGCACGGAGCTGTTTTCTAAGTGAGGCCACTGTGGACTCTTTTAGTAAATGAGTAAATAATCTCAGTGCTCTCCCGTTCGCTTTTTGAGAGCGCAGCACAAAGTTGGATGCAGTGCACAGGGTTAAATGAAATAAAGGAGTTTTGGAGATGGTGCAACGCAGGAGGTTTTGGGAGAGGATTTGTTTGCAGCAAGGGGTTAGTCTGAGTCAAGTGGCTGGAACTTTGTTGTAAGGTAGATAAACTAGTGCAGGTGCCCTGGGATGAGGGGAGGTGACAGCTGACCTCAGGGGCACTGCCTTCGGCGCTTGGTACTAACTCCCCTCTGCCCCGGCTTGTCTCCATCAGGAGAGTGAGGATGAGGGGAGAACCCCCCAGCCTGATGTGGGAATCTTGGCATCCCCATGTCCAGGAAGCGAAGCCAGCACTGGAGCATCACTTCTCTAGTTGCCCTGAATCCTGCTGCACCCAGGGGAGGGCTGGAGCATGGGGGGTCTGCATTCATGGGTGGTCGCGGCTTCCAGCTTTACCATGGTGGAGGGGCTGAACAATGCTGTGCCATGGAATACCCCTTCTGCTTTTGCCCTCTGTGACCCAGGTGGGATCTCTCCTCCCACTGTTGCTTTCTCTCCCCTGTGGTTTCCATCCTCAAAACAGTGACCTCGATTGCTGGGAGGAAGCGACACTCACTATTATATAAACGGCTGAGGGTGAGCGCTCTGGGAAGGGAGGTGGTACGCCTGAGCCATGGCTGGGGGAGCTGGAGCTGGCACAAGGGCAGTTGTGTGGTGATCTGGCAATGGCCTTGCAGCTGGCCTGGTGCATGCTCCCTGCCCTCTTGCATGCATGCTCCTCCCTGGGCGTTGGAGCAGCCTGCCAGGCGCATGGCCCTGAACCAGGAGGGATTTTCTCACCACCCACTTTGGGCAGCCCCAGCACAGCGGGAGAGCATGGGCTGGGAGGTGTGAACTGCTGCCAGGGGAGCCCGTGCCCTCTCCAGGATACCCCAGCTGGCTGGGACACAGGCTCGATCCTGCTCTCCTGAGTGTGTTTGTGCTCCTGAATTACACCCAGTTCCTTACCTGGGCTGGAAAGAGCTCATGTACTCGTTAAAGAGTGCCTTGGGTCCCAGAGTACTGAGCTTTGTCAGTAAACCAAGGGTGAGTGTTTACTCCTGCATGGGAGAAGGGTGCTGGCCAGGCTGGCCCCCTCCCATGGGCTGCAGAGGACTTTGGCTAAACCTTCCCTTCTCCATCCCTTGGCTGCTCCTACTAGGAAAGGAGAGGGGGAGACACTGTGGTGCCCTGAGCCCTGTGTGATGTGTGCCTTTATGGACAGGACAGTGTGTGTGCCTGTTCCGCTCCTCAGCCACCCCCAAACAGCACCCATGGGAGGTTTCCTCTGCAGGTTCTTTCCTCTCGGTTGAACACGAGGACGAGCCAAGTCCCGCCAGGACTAAATATAGTCAAAGTATTCGTTCTTCGGCGTGGATACAAAAGCTGTCGCGACGGAGCCTGGAGGTAAATGGCCTTCAAGGGCTGACTCTGCTCTTCCTCTCTGCAGGTCCTGGGCTGCCACACCGGGGCTCCCCAGCGTGGCTGCAGCGCCGTCGCCAAGAGGAATGCCGAAACGAAGGGGCTAATGAGCACCAGAGAGGGAGGATCTATAACTTCCAGATGGTGACGAGCCTGTAATCCCATTGGGAAGAATTAGGGACTCATCAGTGCAGCAGAGCCTGGCGAGGGGAGCAAAGCACAACACCTCTGACTCTGGGAGTGCTGTGAGAGGCCGAGGCCATCCCGATGCCGATCGTGCCGGCCACCCTGCCCCAAGACACTTGGCTTTGTCTTGCAGAGCCCTGGTGCTGCCAGGAGCCTGCCCCTGAACACTGAACTATTTCTTATTTTAATTGATCGCATGTTCTCCAGCCAGACCCCATACGGGTCCTGCTCCTCCCGACAGAGAGAGAGACTTCTGCCTTTAACAGAAGGACTTTTTCCTTCTGGTTTTTATGTCCCGTGGGATTGCAAAGCATCTTCTTTGCTGGATTTCATCTTCTATCAAAGTGTGTTTTGAGGAACTACGTGCTTATTCCTATGGCTTTATAAACCACCGGGATCTGAGGGTCTCTGTCTTTTGTGCCACCACTCTGCTCCTACCTGTCTGCCATGGGGCGAGAGCAGGAGCTGATCCAGGCCGTGAAGAACGGGGACATACCTGGTGTGCAGAAACTAGTGGCCAAGATCAAAGCATCCAAGAACAGTGAGTACCCAGATGTTGAGCTGTGGTTCCCTTTCACCCACCAGGCAGTGCTGCCTGTCCTGGGGTGCGAGTCCTGGCAGCGGGTTCGGTGCCATCCAAGCTGGGGTGGGAGTGCTGGCTCTGCGCCCCAGTGCGGGAGTTACACCGTGCCCAGAGCTGGGAGCTCAAACACAGCCCCTGCGGATGAATGACCGAGTTGTGAATTATCCTCTCAGTAGGGCCAGGGTTCCTCTCGGGCTTGGGGCCAAGGGCCCTGAAGTGTGGGACATGGAGTGGGGATGGGCAGAGGGAAACGGCAGCAGTGGGGGGAAGCAAAGCTGCTTGTGGGGGGGACGCTGCTACAAAAGGTCTTTAGCGATTGCCGCTCGCTCCCGGCCGTGTTTATCTTGTGAAAAATTGTCATCCTCGCCAGTCGACTGGAACCAATCGTCCAGCCTTGAATTTCAGTCTGGTAATGTTTAACCCTTCAGCAGGGCTGTTTTCTTGCACGTGCTTTTGGAAAGGTCAGCGGCAAGCGTGGCTTGGAGCGAATGCCGGGCTCATGGGGAACCCTAAGGGCACTACGGTCTTGCAGGCACTGGATGGTGTCTGGAGGAGATGGGGAGGGTGGAAAGGTGGAGGAGCAGATCACAACCAGTGCGTCGGTGCCTTTGTAGAGGGCTGAGCTCCTGGTTGCTTCTCGTGACCTACCAAGAGAAGGAAACTGGGAAAAGTAAACAAAAAGGCGCTCGGTGTGGTGCGTGGTGGGGGGAAGGTGCATGGCGCCTGCCTGGGCTGCGGGAGTTGCTTTGGGCAGGGGGAGGCTGGGGGGTGATGGACCCTCCCTGCCAGGGTGGCACATCGTGGGGGGTCTCATGGGTGTGTGTGGGAAAGCTGGAGGGGAAAAAACCATCTTGAGGAGGGAGAGGGCAAACTCGGGCAAGAGAAGCATTAAGGCTTCTTAGGAGCAGCTCAGGGCAGAGAGGCTGGTGCTGAGAAACGTGAGTTAGGCTGAGGATTATAAACGTGAGAAGGGGATAAACTCTCCTGGGTCAGCTGCTGAAAAGCTTTGACTGGGGCCAAAACTTTGCAAATCCTGACTGCTGGTACTGCAGAAGGGCTGGAGGCCACCTCCTCCCCAGAACCGGGCTGCCTGGTGCCTCCTCTCTGGGCCAAGGGACTGGCTGCCTAAGCCCCAGTGTGCAGCTCAGGATCTGCACCCGTGTGGGGTCCCTGAGGTGGAGCAGGAGAGGTTTGTGTGTGCAGGCAGGTTGAAGGACACCCCCAAGGCAATGAGTAACGTCAGGATGTGAGTGTCCCACTGGCTGACGCAGCCCCGTTCCCCTGTTCCCCTGGCTGGGCAGCGCGGGCAGGCTGGGGTGCCCACAGCTCTCTTCCCACTCCGTACCCAGAGGGGTGGAGTTGCACTTGTTTTCTCCAATCCCCTCTGGTAACTCTCCCAGTTAAACTCTGTCTGTGTTTTCTCTCTTCCTCTCCCTCCAGCTGTGGGGCACCCATGTGAACGTCTGTTTCACTCCCCCGCTGCAGTGGCATCAGCAGCTCCCTCTGCTTATTTTCATTTTATACCTTTATAAGAAGGGAGGAGCAAAAATCTCAGACCCCTGCGAGGCCTCAGTGGGGCTCCCGTGCTGGACCCACTGTGGGGTGTTGCCTGGCCCCAGGGGCTCATCCCCTGCATGGAGGGCATCACTGCTCCCCATCCCTTACAGTTCCCTCTCCCTCCTCTCCCCGATGCCACGTGAGCCAAGCGTTTGCTGTATTTGCTGCTCATTAAAGCGCCTTTTCCATATGACAGCCTGCGATGCTGATTTTTTTTATTATTTTTTTTTTAAAATCCCTCTAAGAGTCCTTCTGCTGTCTCAGTGGATTGGGAGCTCGGTTGCTGTGATCGGCCCTCCGGGGCTTCCTGTGCCTAAAAAAGTCACCGCACGTAAGCAAAAAACCAGGCGCCAGTCCCGGCAGCGGGAACTTCAGGGACATGTTGTTTAATATTCACCGTGCGCAGCCCTCCTCCCCGCGCAAGCGCTGCCCTGCAAGTGGGTCACAGCACCCAGTATTACAAGGCGATGGGGCGGGCAGGGAGAAAGTTTGGGGATCAGGAACGAGAGGGAAGGGCAGACGTCCCACCTGTGGGAAGTGCTGCTGGGACATCGCTGTGGTCACTTCTGCCACTGGAGAGGGTATCTCCTCCGGGAGAGCCGGGCTGCTCCTGCTGAGCCGGCCATGCTTTGCTGAGGTTCCCCAGCGCAGTAGAAGAGGAGTCCCACTTTTTAATTTCCTTCTCCCTCTCCCCTCCCCTCCCCTCCGCATCGGAGCGCTGCAGAGTTTAATTGAAATTGTTAAACGACCCGTCACGGCTTTGGCCTTTCTCCCTGACGATCAATCAGTCCCTGTGCTGGCCGTGCTCACCAACAATGCGCCAGTTGGCTGGGCCAGGGTGGCTGCTGCGGCACAGAGGGGCTGGGGCTCCCCAGGGAGGCGAGAGGCAGAGCTCCCCAAGCCAGGGCTCTTGTCCCTGGAAAGGGTCACAGCTTCTGGAATTGGACACGGTTTGCATGTCCCCATCTCTGGATGTGCGCCAGGGTTAAGGGAGAGGGGATGGGGGCGGTGCTGGGGTGATGCTGTGGAAAGGTGATGCCCCCATGATAGCTGGGAGCTGGAGGAACTGTGGATGGTGACGGGAGCTGGATTCACTGTTTGCCTTCCCTGAGGGAGTGGTGAAGGTTTTTGTTTAAACGTGTGTGAAGTGCAAAGAAAGGGCGGCAGCTGAGCAAACTGGCGTTAAACTCTCAAGGACAGGGAGCGAAGCCCTTCCGGGGTTCCATTGCTGCCGTGAGGTGATCTGGCCAACTTGGGCCAGCCACTTGTCCTATTTCACCACCTATGTTGGGTCTTTCCGGACCTTGGATATATCAAGAGCCGGGGTGGGCACTTGGGACTGTGACCTAGCAAGTTGTTAAATGCTGGAGAATCTAACGGGCAGTCTTGGCTTCAGCCCCACACCTGGGCTGGTGCCCCTCATTGCTGTGTCCCAGCAGCACAAAGCACAGCAGAGTTTTCCCAAGAGTGGTGCTGGCTCTCAGATGCTGCTGCTGTCACCCATCCAAATGGGCGGGAGAAGGACGATGCTGCACTGCACGCTACAAGACTGTAGCAGGCAGATGGGGGATAACTTGCTCCCCCCCTCTTAAATTTCCTCCTAATCCCTAGTAGCTATATCAGCTTAAGCCCCGAAGCGTGAGGTTTAATATCTCTCCTGTGATTTGTTAGCCTTTGCCACCAGCCCTCTGTGTCCCCATCCCCTGCAGGAACACCCGCCCTTCCTTCGTGTCCTGCCAGGCTTTTTCCTTCTCACAGCAGCAGTGGCTCCATCACCATTTGGGGAAGAAGTTGCTCTTTTTTATAGTTCGCTGGGTATTTTGCAATGATGTTGAATGTACCTTTGTGCTGGCCAGCAAGCTCATCGTGCCATCTCCCCATCCGCTGCTGCTGCTCCCAAGGGAGGTTTGTCCCAAGTCCTGGGTGCTCCATCTCTCTCTGCGTTACATACCATGGCTTTCCCTGCTGGCACAGGGACATCTGGGCACCCTGCCCACTCTGGTTCTGCACCAGGCACTGCAGGTGGCTGGACACGGCTCTGCCACCAACCTTGAAGTGTGGCCCTGGACATGTCCCTTGAAGCCCAAGTTTTGGGGACGAGTTCCCAAGCGCTCGGCTGTGTCCTCCCCTCCTCTTCCTGCACACTGTAGGTCTGACGGGCTGGACCGGCTCCGCAGCCGCACCACCGGCTTGGTAAGGGCTGTGGGCACGCCTGCGGAGAGACGCCGAGAAACTCTGCCGAAACGGGCAAAACTCCCTCTTCTGCCGAGTCTGAACCAGGAGCGGGGCGAGGCACCATGCTCAGGGGAGCCCGGCTGGCAACAGCCCTGCACTGGGGACCCCACCACCCCACAGCCTGCTGAAACCCGCTTTTGAACCAGCCTGTGATGGGTGGGTGGGAAGGGGAGAAAAGAGGCTTCAAAGTCTCCGGCAAGCATGGGGGCTGTGGGGATGGAAGCGGCAGGGCTGCAGCTGCATAGCACGGTGGGAGTCTATCCTTCGCTCCTATTCCTGTGGCTCCTGGCTTCTCCAGGATGGGGGTCTTTTCTAGCAGCCTGGCGTTTGCTTGGTGGGTTTTCCCACCCACATCCCCGTTGTTCCAGCTCATGGTGGGGTTTAGCCCCCATATTTTTGCCTCCTTCCCAGAAAGGAAAAGCCCCATGTGGGCAGCAGTGGCAAAAGGAGTGAATGGGTGGTTGCTTTTCAAAGCCGGCCTCTAACGAGTGGTGTGTTTGGAAAGGGGCCCGGCTGCCACCGGTGTGCTCAGTGCCGGGGAAAACGTCACCGCACCAAGCGCGGGAGATAAGGCATGAGCAAACAGCGCCGCGCAGGGAGATTGGCCTCCTTGGGGCACCCAGAGGGGCTGTCCCCCTCTGCACCTCATCTCCCCGTGTTCACAGCTCCATATCTGCTCCCCTCCCATGTCTGCATTTCTGTCCTGATTCTTTAAAAACCCTTTGGCAGGGCAGCCTGTGGCTTCTTGCTGGCAGCCTGGGCCACCTGCTGCCTTTTTCCTGCCTGGGTAAAAGAGTCAGGGGGAAAAAGGGCTAATTCTTGGGAAGGGGATGAGTGTGGGCTCTGTTAGGACTGCCCTGGGGCATGCTGCCTTCCCTCTGGGGCAGCTGGGGAGCACTGGGGCATCCCGGGAGTTGCCCATCTCTCTAGGGATGTGGAGGTCCCTCAGGACTGTGGATGGAGCTGATGTAGCAGCCACCCTGGTGTCACAGGCAGGAAGTTGAGGTGTCCTGAAACAGGAGGGCGATTTCCATCCTTTGGGCACTTTCCCAGTGACTCAGCCTGGACCGAGGGGTTCGACTCCCACTTCACAAAGGCTGTGGAGGCTGTTTCACCTGCCTGACCCAGAAACATGGGACAATTTGGATGCTGACAGCTCAAAGACAGACAGGGAGGGCAGCCCTGAGCCACAGGACGGCATGTGCCCAGCTGCTGGTGACACACAGGCATCGTAACGGGGACGGTGCTCCCCAGGGCTGCTCTCAGGCAGGGGAGGAGGGGACGCAGCAAGGGCATCACTGGCACAGGCATCCCATCAGCTGGACTGGGAACGTGCACAGGGCTGGTTGCAGGTGGGAGGGAGCTGGTGGGTAAAGAATTTCTGGGTAGCAGCAACCCGTCCAAAAAGGTAGGTGGTCCCGTGGCTTTGGGGATGCTGTGTGCATGTCACCGGTACTTTCTGGTGGCTTTCTGCCGCCTGGGAGAGAAGCTGCTTCTAGGTGAAAGCCTTGTTGTGTTCTTACTCCTCCTCCCCATGCTTGCAGGGCTGCTGGTCCAAAGATCTCAGCTATGACCTAGAAGAGGGTCGTAGCATCATCCCTGTTTAGGACAAGTGGGTCCCTGTGGACCACAACAGCATCACTCACTCCTGCCACCTCTCTGTTGGGATTCTGGCACTGCAAGAAGGTTTTCCTGGGAAGGGGGGAGGGAATTATTGGATCTCAGCAGCGATCGACAACATCCCCTGTGGAAGATGGTTTCCAGTCAGCCAGGAGCATGCAGTAGCACCCTCCCAGCCGGCTGGAAGCCGTCTTCCCTGCAGTATTGCCCCAGCAAGAGTTAAAAGAGGGGCTGGGTGCCGTGCGTGTGTGTGTGCATGCACGCGCCCTGCTTTGTTTTTAAAAGCGCCTCGGCTGGCCTGGCCCCCCGCCAGACCCAGGGCCCGCCGCTGGCAAAAACCCTGGCAAAGTAATATGAAAGGGGCAGAAACTAAATAACAATAAACCACCTTTTTTTTCTGGCTGCTCTAGCGAGCTGAGGGGGCTGGGGGAGAGCCACGAGCTCTCCCACTCCCCTAAATCCCATCCTGGCTTCCCCAGAAAATCATGCCTGGGATGGGAGAGGGAGGGACCTGCTTGAACCTTGGGGCTGCAACATCGCCTGGGCATTGCTGAGGTGTCCTGGTGAGTCACAGACCTGTCTGGAGATGCCCGGGCTGCTTGGAAATGGTTCTGCCGGGATGATCTTTACGCTCCTGGGGAAGGGCCAGACATCCTTGCCTGTCCCTGGCTCTCGCAGGATGCCCGGGGCAGTGGCAGCCTGTGCCCAGGATGGGTGCACGGGTCCCCCAAGCCGTTTGCTACCCTGGGGGAGAAAGGCCGGAGCTGCAACCAAGCACAGCTTCAATTGGGGGATAGGGGAGACGGGGAAACCTGCACGCGCAGCAGGTATGTGGCTGCCACAGCATCCCAGGCCTGGTGCAACACGTCCCTCTGCGCTTCCGCCAAGCCCTGCCAGCACCCCTCCCCAGCTGAGCCCCAGCCAAGGCTGTGCAGAGAGCCTGCAGCCCCCTGTGCTGCTGCCATCCCCAGACCCTTGCCCCAGCCTCCCCCAGTTGCGATCCCAGCAGCTGGAGCCCCAACTGGCCGACCCCGGCTGTGCCAATTGGGGGTGAAAACTCCCAGGGTTTCATAATGCTGTCCTTAGCCGCAGGCATGGCCGGTTGGGTAAGGCCTCCTGTATGCTTGAGAAGGCAGTTGGCAAGCATGGAACAGGTGCTGGGTGCCCAGCGCAGAGGTGGCCTGTTGGCAGGGCTGGCTTGGGCTCTCCTATCTGATTTGCAGAGGTACCTCTTGCCCCCTTGGAGCATCGGTCCCAGGATCTTGGTTCTCAGTCCTCATTCTCCCTCTTGAGCAGCCCATCTTAGGCACCGTCTTGTTTCGTTGCCAGGACGGGCATGGATAGGCCTAAGGGAGTTTCCCAGCTGGAGCCAAATTGGGTGCAAACAGCAACAGGGAGACCATGGTTTGAGAGCCCCGTGGACCTTTCCCTACTGTGGGTGTCCTCTCTCCTTGGGCAGGACACCCAACTCACACCCCTTGGGAACCTCCCCAGATGCGTCTCCACCACGGCTGGGCCACATTGGCATCACTTGCCTCTCTGGCCTCCGAAAAGGGCCAGAGTCCTCCCCAGCAGCTAATTATTACCTACACAGTGAATGTGGGTGCACCGTGAGCCTGGTTGGCACAGCTGTGGCAGTGGGGATTGCTCTGAGCTGCAGCCTGAGCTGCTCTGGCCAGCCTGAAGCACCTCGGGCTTGGCTTTATTGGGCTGACGTGGGTGGGAAGGGCTACATGAGCCCTCTTGGCTTTCCTGAATGAGCACCCACTTATCCTGCCAGGTTAAAAAGAAGGGAAATGCTCCTCTATGCAGGGGAAGAGGCTCCTCCTGTGGAGGAGCTGCTGCTGACCTTGTTCTGTGGCCAAACCTTAAGGGCTGCTCAAGCCTTAGGGGAGCCCTCAGCTTTCTCCTTGGCAGTGCTGGGGCACATGCAGCTCCCTGTCTTGGAGCATCTGTCCCACTGGTTATATTTAGCAGCACGTGCTGAGCTGCACATGGGTGTCCTGGAGCTGCTTCTCCATTCCTTCCACCCTAAACCTGTATGGACATGGGGTTGTCCAGCTCCAAGCCCCCAAAGTCATGGCCCTCCTCTGTCCCACTGCAGCCTGCTCTGAATGCCTGTGGCTTCATGGGGTCAAATTCACACCAGGTGTGTTGGTGTCACCCATGAGTATTGTCCTGGTTAAGCATCTCTTCCCAGGAGCAGTCCAGGTAGATGCCTCTGCTCAGCCTCACCTGGGGACAACCCAGGCACTAGAATGGGGACTAGCATGTGGCCATTAGCCCCTGGTCCGCCATGTGCTGGCGAAGCTGGCAACTCATTGACTGGGAAGGGACTTGAAATTCCCGTGGTGGTTCACTCTCCCAGGAGAGCTGGTATGGTTCAGAAAACCATTTGCCAGCAGGTCCTGGGAATGAAGCAACCCTCCATGATTCCCTGGCCAAGGTGGGAGGTATGGGCTGCTGCAGGAAGAGTGGCATGGTGCAAGAAAGGGTGCCTTTTCCTGGAAAAAGGAGCTGGGGGAGGTGGGAGGACCCTTTTTCCTTCTGCACATCCCCTCCTTCTCCCTGCCACCCCTGGGATGCTGTGAGGCAGCAGGCGGGGGTTTCGGCGCTCAGCTCACACATCCTGCCTCTGCCGCCAACTTGGGCTTGCCAGGGCCGTTCCCAACACGCACCCGCCACGCTGGAAAGGCAAAAACAGATCAGGTTGCCGGCAGGGGTCCAGGGAGCGGGCAGGCCTTGGCTTGTGTCCCACCATCGCTTGGTCGGGCCGGGGTGTGGGGAGCACCAAGGCAGGGGGACAGGATGGAGAGGGACAACCTGCAGTCGCAGGGTCCCTGCAGGCAGCCAGACAAGACCTTGGTTTGATGAGCAGCTGCCCCCCCAAAGCCCTTCCCCAGCTGGGAAGCTGCTGACTGGAACTGGGGGTCCTCAGATCCAACCACCCCCTTATCCATCGCAGTTGTATTCTGATGCCTTTGACCTTGCTGTAAATTAGGCCTTGTCCTTCCCGTGGTACGTGGCGGGACTGGGCTGCTCTGTGTCGCCCTTGTCCCCAGCTGGTCTCTGAGCAGCTGCTGGCCGGCGCCTGAGCTGGGCAATGGGAGGAACCTGCTGCCCTCCCTGCTGGCCCCAGAGCAGCTGGGATAAGGGGAGGGGGCAGGAACCATGGCACCCGGAATAACCCAACAGCCACTGAGGCCCCCACAGGGATGGTGAGACGGGTGCAGGTCCTGGTGTTTGTTCCCACTTCCGCCAAGGGGATGGAGATGCTTCTCCCAGGGCATACTGCATCACCAGCTACTAAATGGATTTATTGATGATTGCTGCTTCCACCTGGGAACATGCAGGGTGGTGCCAGGCATCACGGTGATGTCCCTGTGTTGTGTCCCTCTCCTGTCCTCTGCAGATGGGGTCCTGCTGCAGAATGGGATCCTGGGGGAACCCCTTGCAGCCCCAGCAGGGTGAAAACATCCCGCTCCAGCCAAGGCATGAGAAAACTTCCATCAGCCAGATGTTCTGCTGGATTTTGGCGATGGCTTCTCACGCTTTGTGGCATTGCCCAGCCAGCCAGAAACCTGGGCAGGCAGATGTGGAGGGTATCACCTGGCTGGCAAAGAGCCCTCATGCTGGGCACAGGCAAAGCTGCGCTGCCTTGCCTGGTCTTGGCAGGGAGAGGAGAGCAGCGGTGGGTTCCTTTCAGGCTGTTTGTCCTAGGCTGGAGGGAGCTTGGCCCATTCCCGCTGGTGGCAGTGTGGAGTGGCTGGGCAGTTTCCACTTGCTTCGGTAGATGACCTTGTGCAGGGCATGGCAGTGGCAAGGAGAGATGGGTGCCCTCCATGCCCTTGCCATCACCAGAGAGGGGATTTGGAAAGGGATTGCTCCCAGGAGCACCAAGCAGCCGCTGCTGGGTGAGATCCTCTTGGTCTTTCTCAGTGCAGATGCCGCAGATGGCTGCAGCGCCATGGCATCTGCAGGAGCGGTCACCCATCCATCATCCCTTGGGACCAGTGGGAGTTGGAGGCCAGAGTTCAGCTCTGTCTAGAAGGGAAAGAAACAGTTTGCTCAAGCTGCTGAGATCCAGTCTGTGACTCAGATGGAGCCGAATAGCCCGTGCATCATTTGCTGGAAGGTGACTGTAGGAGCAAAGAGCCTCTTGTTTGGATTTGGCAATAGAGGGTAGAGGCAGGAGTGGAACTCCTTGGTTCATAGGGAGGAAAACCCAGTCCCCAGGAAGGACCTGCCGCTGTCCCCACGCAGACTGGGCTGTGTGCATCCCAGGGGACCCCGCCAGTACGTCCCTGAGCAGGGCTGGCACCAGCCTGTGGGGTCAGAGTTGAGGAAAGGCATCTGCAAGGTATTTTTAACTGCCTGTGACTCCAGACCCGGGCCACAGGGCCGCCAGCAGCAGTTGGATGTTAGTCGTCGGCTGCCGACAGTTGATTGCCTGTGGGATGGTGTCAGGAGGGGAGCTGTGGGGAAAATTCAATTCCTGGCTGCTGAGGTCTCGGGAAGGAGTGACAGCACTTGAACCATCGACCTTCTGTGTGACCTCGAGCAAACAGCTTCACCTCCTGGTGCCTCCCCTCCCATCCTGTGTGTGCCTTGCCTAGATTAGAGCATCCAGGGTGGGGACAGCCACTCCATCCTCCCTGACAGTGCCTGCTCCAGGCATACAGGAGCTTCTCTGTGGCCAAAGTGTGAGGTTGTCACAGGATTTCCAGCCACCGCATCACTGCGGGCTTTGAGCACTGGCTCCACTGGCCAGAGCACCTCCTAGGAGCCAGCTGCCACATGTAGGCAGTGATGGGGACAGCCATGGCAGCCCTGTCCTCCAGCCTCAGCCTTGCCCCACTGCCACCAGGAGCTGCACGATTTGCTGCAACCATCCAAGCTACCGCAGAGGGCTGGATCCTCACTTCACTCTTTTGAGCTCACAGGGTTTTGCTGGCCACTCTTGACTGCTCTAATTTTTATCTGGGGCTCGTTGTCAGAACCATGAAATAAATAGCTACATGCTCCTCTTGAGCGTCAAAGCCCTCCAGGTGTAGGTGGGTTGCTGCATTGCTGCCCGCCCTCCCTAATTAACTGTTGCTCAGTAAATCCAGACTTACTGACCTGCCCTAATCTTCCTGGGCAAGGCAAGCCTTTTGGCTGCTGGCTCCTGCTGCTTGTCTTGTGTTCCCCCTGTGAGCCTGTATCACGTTCACAGCCCTGCTACCCCGGGAAGCGGCATCCCCCTGCACAGGGTTGTTTTCCTCACCAGTGGTTCCCTCTGTGCCCACGTTCCCACCACTCTCACTGTCCCCCCGCATCCTGCTTCCCCTCTTTCTTCCTCCCATTGACCGTCTGCCGGCCGGATTATTTTTCCCCAGATGCTGCAGCCTGCAATTTTCCCAGGTTGAATCTGCCTGGGTTTGTTCTCCTAATCTCTCTTAAGTCCCTTTTGTGTTATTTCTGCCCCCGTCGATCTGTTGGGCATCCTCCACAGATTATATTAATGCACTCTTTGCTTGGTATTGCATTAATGAGAGCACTGAGAGTGTCCATAGGTGCAGCCCCGTTGCCTGGGTACCTGGGGAGCACTTGAGCCGTGTGGCCCCTTCCCTGGCTCTCAGAGGAACCAGTTGAAACCAGTATGGAACCAGTTGAACGTGAGCCAAGGTGCGTTGTTAATGCTGGACCAGATGCTCTGCTGGTCCCTGTGTCCTGCAGCCCATGGGTGGCTCTTGATCCCACGGCATGTCCAGTGATGCACCTCAGGCACAGGCGGAGCTCACCCTTGGCCGCCAGCCCCCAGTGCTATCGCCCCATCTCTTCCCGCTCAGGAGGCGTCCTGTCCTTTCGGAAGGATGGGGGAAATGGAAAAGGCTCCACCTCTTCCCTGGGCAAATACAGCTCCTCTGAGTTCATATCCTGGAGAGCGGAATAGCCAGGTCCCAGCAGGGATGGTGACTTCACCTCCCGGTAACGCGTTTCCCCGGCCAGCTGGGAAAGGAGTCCTTGTATGTCTGAAGGAGCCGCCCGGCTTCCCCCACCCAAAGCCTTTCACAGCTGTTTCCATCCTGTCTGGGGCTGGGGGATGCAATTTTGGCTCCATGGAGAGGGAGTGTTACTGCTCCCCCTTGCCAGGGGAGTTGGGCTGGGATGCATTTCACTGGCCAGTGCAAACCCTCAAATTATTGTGGGGAAGGGGAGCAAGCACTGTTCATCCTACCATGCATCTGAGATCCTTCTGGGGGCCTGGAACTCAGAGCAGGAGCACGTGTATGGCTTTTGCAAGGGGTGAATCCAGCCCCAGAGAACTCCTGTGATGCTGTTTCCCCCACTTGGCATTTGCCTCCTCCATCCCCATCACACCAAGCCTTGGGAACAAGAGCCCAGAGCTGCACCTTCTTCCCAGCTGCACGGATGGGGACAGGGTTTCTGACTCCGCTCTTCCTTACATTGTTCTGGGAGCCTTAACTTTGAATGAGTTGCCTGTTTTTTCCTGCTTTTCTTGGAGGGGTGAAGCAATGGGGGGAAATTGGGGGTCTTGGGGCAGCTTAGCTGGGGGTGAGTGATGGATGGATGTGCTGTGTTGAGAAGCCAACTTCTTTAAAAAACTCAATTGTTGGGTTTTCTCTGGGATAAGGGCTCCCAGCCTTGCCCAAAGAAGGAAAAAGGCACCTAGCTTGACTCCATGGCCCTGCTGCCATGTGTCCCCAAACCTCTCTCCCTTCACCTGTTGTGGATCCCTAGCCTGGCCGAAGGAGGAAGGGAGGTACTTTGGGCTTCTTAATCTCTCAAACTTTGCTATCATTCACCTTTACCATTGGCCACCATCGTGTCCAAACACATCACAGGACAAGAAGGCTTGGAGAAGGAGAAAGCACAGACAAGGAAGGAGGCAGAGTTGCTAGAGGAGGCTCAGACATGCTACCAGCAGAAGGCCCTTGGTGGCAGGGACACCTTGGGCTCTATGTGGCTGTAGAGCAAAGATTTGGAGCTCAAGCCAGGAGGCCGTTGAGGTTTGAGACAAGGAGTCTGTGTTTTGGTGTGGGGATGCTCACAGTGCAGGCTGGACCCCAGGGTGCCAAACCCAGGAGCAGGACTTGTGTGCCTCATACAGCCTGCACAGCGTCAAAGCAGGCAGGGCTCTGGCCAGGTCTGGTGTGTCTTGCGCTTGGGTTTGGTGGGTTTCTCAAGGGATGACGACACCGATTATTCTTAAGGAGTTGCCAGATGCTGGTGTAGGGTAAGATAAGGGGTTCCCTCCCGTGTTGTTCTCTCCCATCACTGCTATTTGCCCTGTGTTGATGGGAATCTGCTGCCCCAATTACAGCCTCCCTGTCCCTGCCAGTTAACCCAGTGGCTTTGCCCAAGTTGGACCCACCCTCGGTGCCTGGCTTGGTGGAGGACCTGTTTGTCAGCGTTGGTGGGGAGCCCATTTGCAGGGGTGCCTCAAACCCCAGCACAGGCCATTTGTGGGCAGGAAAGCACCCATGACATTTGGACACCTGTGGCACTGGGATGCAGGGATGGGTGCTCAGCTGAGTATCCCAGGACTCGGGGGAAATAGGAGGGTCCCTGCCTGCCCAGGGAATTGGGCACAACATTTGGGTTGCAGGCTGGTGGCTGCAAGCAGGTAGCTGGGGTCAGGAGCCCTTGGCTCTCACCCAACCTCCGTCTCAAGCTTGCTGGGCAACTTTGGTTGAGTTTCTTAAGGTCTCTGTGGCCGAGCTCCTTCCCTATCGAAGCAGGCAAATCTCTTCCAGACCTATGATTGGGAAACTGCATCTGAAGCAGCCAGTTTGCTGGGAGGCTGTGGCCAGAGGAGCCAGGTGTGGGTGGCCACAGCGGACATGCTTGTGGGCAGAGAGGTGACAGGGAAGGGTGATTCCTGCAAAAGAGGGATGGACATCACCTCTTCTTCTCTTGATTTTGGGTGAGGCATTGAGTTTCTCCAGAATCACACTGTGAACCCACTGCGTGCTGAGGCAGGGCCACCCCAGGCCACTGTAGGTCAAGGCTGGGCATAGCAGGGCAGGGCAGGTGAAGCTGCCACCTCCACCTTCAGGAGGCTGCCACCAACGTTGGAGACAGCTGGTGCCCTGCAAGATCACAGCTGATTAGCTCCTCCAGCTGCTTTACTGGCTTAGTGGTGATAGTCCCCGGGTGTATTTTATTTTCCCAAGAGGGTATGTGCGTGTATTTGGTCCAGAGCAAAATGATCCCTCTCACATCGCTCAGGGCAGCAGGACGGTAATCCTGCAGCGCCTAGAGAGAGCATCCCCATGTGCAGGAGCTCATGGCCAGCGGTGCAGGGATGCTTGTGACTGGGCATCAAGGGATGCTCACGGCTGAGCATCGAGAGAGTCTTGTGGTACAGGGATGCTCAGACCTGCCGTGCGGGGAGGCTTGTAGTGCAGGGATACTCACAGCCAGCGGTGCTGGGATGTGATTTCCCAGGACAAGTGGAAGAGACAAGGGTCTGTGACTCAGGATGAGCAGAAAGGTCTATTTTTCCAAGGTGTCTCTGGCAAGTAGGTGGGTCTCTGATTATATATCTGTCTGTCTAGCACAGAGAAAAATGCTGGATGGACAAAACTGGGGGGGGGAGGGGGGAGTGTCACAGCTAAAGCACTACTTTCTGGAGCCTCACTGTCTGTTTGAGCCAGGGCAGGACTCTCCAAGGGGCAGTCTTGGGGGGAAACGTGATATTTGGGCATTTCCTTCTGCAGCCAAACCCAGGCTCATTCCTGAGTGTGTGTTGCTCATTTCCGGCAAACGGTGAGCAGTTCAACGCTCTGGAGGGATCACAACTGCCCTCTAAGCACTCACAGGGAAGCCCAAGAGTGTCCCTGGGGGCATGAGGTCTCCGGTGAAGGGCATGGGGTGACAGGATGGCCAGCATGCTGGCACAGGGGGTGCTGGCCAGGCTGAACAAGAGCACATCTGGCTCCCCACAGCTGGCACAGCCGACCCTGTGGGGGTAAATACATGTTTGTGCCAGGCCGGCTGCCAGCGGTATAGGTGAGGCACCCACCCTGGCCACCTGCTCCCCAGGAGCCCCCGACACTCCATGGGAAGTTTAGCCCCATCCGGCATCACCCTGTGTGGGTGCAGCCCATCGCCACAGGGAAACTGAGGCACGGGGTGCAGCATGATGGAGCGGGCTGCTTGGTCAGGGAAGCTGGTCGGAAACACGCTTTGTGGGGCTGTGCCATCTCCCACCCACCCCCACCAGCATGGGTCTGGAAGGCCAAGGGCCAGCACTTCCCTGTGTGGCCAGGATTGGATCCGGGGCACGCCGTGGGCGAGGGTCTCGGCTCTGCCTGGTGAGGGGGTGGCCATGCTGCCTTCGCCCCGACCGGCGTCCGGCAGAGCACGCAGGCTCCACATTTGTAAGCAATTTGCTGGAGCACTCCGGAGGTGCTTCCCGCCTGCCGCTTGGCAGCCAGACGCCGCACAGAAGCTCGCAGGATCCCTGGAGGCCTCGCTCAGCCCCAGCCCCATGCTGCCGAGCCTCATCCTGCCCGGGCAGGCACCGGCGAATGCAGGGGAGCAGGGAAGCAGAGCAGAGTAGGGGCTCCAGCGGCACCCCCAGGAGGAGCTGTGCTGGGGAACGGGTCCGAGCAGGGGGAATCCACAGCCGAAGTTAACCCTTGGGGTGAGCCAAGCTGGGTTTTCCCCTGGAAATATCCCCTTCAGGGCTTTTTGCATTTCAGTGCTGGGTCCGTGGGTTCATCTGCCTGGGATGTGGGGGTGTGGATCAGGGCAGTGGGTACTCCTGCCTCAGTGCAAACCCAAAGGAGGTGATGATGTGGCTGGGGAGAGTCTGGCCACCCCATCCCTGTGCTGTGGCTGGGGGACTTACCTCTCAGCCCTTTCTCAACCCAGATCTGTGGTATCCTAGCTGGAGCTGCACCTCCAAACCAGCTGGCTGTGGAAGGCTGTGGGGCTGGGAATGGCCTGGCCTCTGCTGAGCCCCAAAACATCTGGATGGGAAAGGCTGGGGAGGCTGGAGACGTCAGGGCACTGAAAAAGAGAGAAAGGGCTGAAGAAATGGGGAGAAAAATGGAGGAATCACACAAAAGGAGCACGTAGATGGAAGGAGGGAGAGACAGGGAAGCATCCCATCACCTGCTTTCCTGTCACCACGTCCCCAGGAGCATGATGGGGGCTGTTGACAGCCCCTTGGCAGCTCTTGTGCTGCCCCACTGGGCCCATCCTGGCCCTGGCTGCCTGCCGAAGCAGGGCTGCCTTTGGAGTTGCTTTGCCAGCTCTGCCTGCAGTACCATGCAGAGCTGCGCAGTGGGATGGTGCTGGTGAAAGAGTCCCGGCTCTCCAGCTCCACTCCAGTTTCCTCTCCATCCCTCTGCCCTTCTCTTTGCTCATGCCTCGGTGCCCGTGGTGCCAGGGTGTCTGGCCCATTTCCTACCCACGCTTTACCTTCCAGCCTGCAAACCCTCCAGCTCCCCAAGCAGCGATTTACCCAGCTGCAAACCAGGGATGAGCTCTTTCCCTTCCCGCCCCAGGTGGGTATAAGCGTTACTGCTTTCATGTTCAGGAAGAGCCCCAAAGGGGATACTGCTCCCGGCCCCGCTTTTTGGGTCCTCCTGCTTTCCCAGCCACCCATGCCGCATCCGTGTGGTCCTGCCCCACGTCCTGACCTTGCTGTGCTGCCAGAGCAGGGAACTAATTTTAGGAATGTTGCTCGAGGAGAGGAGCAAAGGCACAAGTATTTTGCCTTACAGATACTGACAGCTGCCTCCTGGGGCTGGGGAGAGGGCAGGGACACCCACTGGACAGCCTGGGCCCCTTGTAGGAGGGGTTGGGGATGGGATTTGGGGGTGAGCTCTCCCTCTTCAAATAGTGGGCATTGCTCAATTCCAGAACCAGGCTCCAAGGGTATAGGATGTTTCTGCTGCTTTTGGATGTGCTAGTGCTCAGTGGGCATCTCCATCCAGCCCTTCTCTTCCCAGCATCACCCACCTGGCTCCACTCTGCTCCTTCTGCCATGGGTAAGGACTCCTTTTCTTCCTCTTCTTCCACCTCTTCCTCCCTACCTGTTCTCAGCAGGAAACCCTTCAGCAATTTTCAGCTGCAGCTGATGAGAGCAAACGCACGTTGGCCATCCTTTAAAGATTCCTATTTACAAATCCCAATTAAAAAGGCTCAGGAAGTGAAAGGTGGTGGCTTCACGGGCATGGCCTACAGCTTAGTGGAACCCTTCATTTCTTTTTAATTTTATCTCGATTGCATCCTTTGGAAATCCCCCAGCAGCAAACACTGCCCAGCCCTTCCTGCTCCTGCTTCCAGGATCCACCATAAGACTTTTGGAGGAGCAGGATGAGGCCTTTGCCCACCACAGCTGACCCTGTTCCTGGCTCTGCTGTACACTCCAAGTGCAATCCTTGAAAATCCATGAAAGAAGCACTGCAGGCATCGGTGGCTATGGTCAATCCGTGAATCAGATCAGAAATGGCCAGTTTATAAGTGAAATGTTATATTTTTTCCTGGCTGGTGGGAGAAGCAGCTTGTCCTTGATGGAGATCCCAGATCCTGGGGTTTGGGGCAATACAGGGCTGCGAGGAGAAAATGGGGGCTCTGCTGAGCAATGGTTTTGGGAGCTGGTTCCTTCAGGAAGGGCTTTTAGCTTGGCAGAGCTGCTCACTGCCACTCTGAACGGAACAGCCCCCAGAAGAGGTAATTAGGGTGATCTTGTCCTGATCCCCTGAGCTGTGGCAAGGAGTCACGAGTCCTTCACCAGCAGCCACTCCAAGCCCATTTTGCATTAATTAGGCTGTTTACAAAACACTGTAAATTGCAGCAATGAACGCCCCATTCCTCGGTTTCCTTTAATTATCCATTTGCATGGTGAATGAGCCGGGCCCCTCTTCAGCTCTCCTTTCCAGCAGAGGGGCCACGCAGCAGATTATGGCTTTGTATGGGACCTGCCATGCAAGGTGGGCAGAGAGTTTGGGAGAGGAGGAAAAGAGAAGAGAACAGAGGAGGAGGAGGAGGAAGAAGAGGAGAGGGGGAAAAAGAGCTGCAGCTCCAGAGGTCTGCCTGGCTGCGAGGGAGAGGGCTCCTTCCCTTGGATTCCAGCAGCTGTTTCACCCCAGGCTCGGAGCCCAGCTCTTGGACTTTGATTTTCCATAGGAAACAGCACAGAAACCTTTCAAAGCATTTAATCCTCCCCAGTTCGGTGATGGGACTGCCTGGAAGGGCAGGGGAGGAGCGGCAGCATTTCTTGCCCCCCACATACCTTCCCCTTTCTTTCCCTTTTGACTTAGTGGATGAATTCCAGAGATGTTAATCCGCTCTCAACCCCTCTGTGAAGAATAAAAAGTCCTCTGTGTGGGAGGAAGGAATTCATTCAAATTAATTGCGGGAAGGAGCAGGGAGCTGGGGGGGCGCGTGAGGCTATGCCGAGGGTGGGGTGAGCATCCTCCACCGCTCAGTGGTCCCCGAAGGGGAGGGAGGGATGGACGAGGGAACGGGGATATCCGAGGTGGCACAATCCTCTCATTGACGGCTGGAGGCTTCAGCCTCTGCTCCAGCCATAAAAATGCCAACCATGTGGTCTGTGGGCCAGGCTTTGGTGGCAGCAGTGGGCACAGGGAGCGAGTGGGGGACAAAAATGCCCCATTCAGCAGTTTTGGGGTGTTGCTGCCTATAAAGGGGAGGGAAGCACCATCCCAGCGGGCTGGGGTGCCAGAAGCTTTGGGATCCAGCCCATCCCGGGGGCACACAGGGATGGAGCAGGAGGAGCAGAGGGAGGAAGGGGTCTGAGGTTGAGCTGGGCTAGCTCATTGAGGGTTCGTGGAGGTGAATGTGGAGACAGAGGAGAGACCACCGGGATGGGCCAGGCGCTGTTCTGCACGCTGGGAGGTCAGTGCGGCCGCAGGACAGAGTTCATATTGCCGCAGGCTCTGGCTTCTGCACTGACCTTCGCCTCTTCTCTCTGCAGAGCTCCTGGGATCTGCCAAGCGCCTGAACGTGAACTACCAGGATGCGGACGGGTGAGTGATCCCCGGGCAGGGTGCTTGGTGCCGCTGCTGCCAGCGTGGGTGGGCTCGCTGTCCCCAGTATCCAGTCAGTTCACAGCTCTAGGTATCATAAAGCTTTTGAGGGAAGCTGCTGGGCTTAGGAAAATGCAACAGCACCCCAAAACCAGGGCCAGCCTCGCAGAGGCAGATCCAATGCCTGCCCAGATCCAACCTGAGGGCTGTGCTCAGTCCATCCTGCAAAATCTTTCATAAAGTTCTTCTACATCCCTCTCCTCAGGGCTGGGGATGAAAAGCGAATGCAGCATGTCCAGGCAGTGCTCTGAGTCCTGTGTGCTGGTCAATGCATGGAGGAGCACCCAGCTGGTCCTGTTGCCTGCACGTGCTTGTGTCCGTGTCTAATTTCCCAAGAGCAAAATCTCTTCATTTGAGGGGAGTTAGAGAAAGAAAAGATGAAGTTTCCAAGTGACCGCATCATATTTGTGTAGCTCATCACTTCCAAAATCCAAGCACTTAATAAACTGAGTACTGAGAGTTGAAGAAACCACAAAGACCCATAAAATAAATATGTTGTTCTTACTGAATTAACTCTGACCTGTGAGTTATTAGCATTGTTTTATGAACTGTTGTTGTACCTAATTTCTACATGTTTTCTTTTCAAGGACTCTGTAGGAGGAGGTGTCCATGATGAGTCCTAACAGGCCAGTGGGGGATTGAAAATGTGCAGGATGGCTCTGTCTTAAAATAATACAGTGCAGATGGAGCTTAATAGAGAAAAAATGTAATAATAGAAGCAATGATCTGATTCTGATAAGGCACAGGGCTTGTGCTCAGGCAGCTCCAGGAGGGCTGCTGATGGGAAGGAGGGTAAAGGGGTCTATTCTCCCTCAGAGGGCCACCTGAGGGGTGTATTAACCCCCAGCGTTTGGGGTATTAAGAGTCTGGGTGGCGTTTTGGCTTTCACTGGGGTGCAGGAAGGGAATGGCAGGGAGGTGAGACCTGTGCATGGGGGTGGCATTGTGCACCCTCCTGGGACAGCCATGCTGCTGCCAGTGGCCTCAGTAAGGCATCGCCTTGCTCATGGCTTGGAAATGATGTGGCAGGCAAGCGTGGATTTGTGCAGGTGCCCCCAGAGCAGAGCTGGCCCCGCAGGGATCCCACAGGGTTGGCTCAAGGGGGTTTTGCACCTCCTGCGTTCTTGCTTCAAGGCAGAGCTTTTGGCATGAGCTCAGGGACATGGTGGCTGCATCGAAGGAGTGAGCAGCCCTCCGTGCAGGGGTCAGCGTCCCTCCTATGTGGGGGTGTGACCCTGTGCAGGGATCTGGGGGTGTCCTGGGACCATGGGTCAGGAGGAGAGCTGTGCCGGCTGGGTTGCATCCCCAGCACAGGGTTGGGACACTGCTGAGCGCATTAGAGCCCTGGGCCGGCACCGTCTGGAGCCCCCCCACCCCTTGGAGAAGCACATGGGCTAATCTCCAGGGGTGCAGGGTCCCCTTCCTTGGCCATGGCCTTTCACGTGGCAGCATGGGGGGAGTGCCAGGCAGACAGGCCCCTTTCACAGCCCCGAAACACAGGGCTCTTTCATTACTGGCGGCCTCCCACACTGTGCCATGGGCTCCAGCCATCCCTGCTGGCATGGGGAGGGGCTGGCTGGCAGAGGGGCCAGGAGTAGCCACAGGGCCAGTGTGTTTGCGGGATGCTGTGAGCAGTGTGTCTTCAGCTGCTTGGCTGTTCCGTGGAGACAGGAGATGCATCTTTCTCCACCCCTTGTCCCCATGCAGGGCATGAGGGTGAGGGACCCTTCCCAGTGGGGTGTCAGGGGGTGCACAGGGTCCCTGCATCCCTCTCTGGGCCCTGGGGCATGCACAGCATGGAGGGGTTTAATCTCTGTTTTGCTGTGTGGAAACTGAGGCACTGGGAGCAGGGAATCAGGAGTGATGTAGCCATGAACAAATGGTGACTGTCCCAGCCCTCGGCCCATGTTCCTGTGCAAGCAGGGGCTGTAGGGGCAGGGTGGCAGGGATCAGGGCTGGACTGAGCCCTGCCTTGTCTTGCAGGTTCTCAGCACTGCACCATGCGGCCCTGGGCGGCAGTCTGGACCTCATCTCGTTGCTGCTGGAGGCACAGGCCACCGTTGACATCAAGGACAGCAATGGTAAGGGGTGACCCCCCAGCACAGCTCTGTGCCTCCAGCAGCTGGCTCAGCCCTCTGAGCGAGGCTGGGGGCCGCATCCAGCCTTGCTGAGCCCCATTTTCCCACAGGGATGCGCCCCTTGCACTACGCAGCCTGGCAGGGACGCGTGGAGCCGGTGCGTGTGCTGCTGCGTGCTGCTGCCTCCGTCAACATGGCCTCGCTGGATGGGCAGATCCCTCTGCACCTCTCGGCACAGTATGGCCACTACGAGGTGGTAAGTGAGAGCCCAGAGACACCCAGGCACCCACCACAGGTCTTTCGGGGGATGAGTGGGGGACAAACCCCATTGTGCTGGGCTGGAGGGAGGTGGGGGTGCAGGATGATGCTGAGCCCGTGTACCACATTGCTCCCCAACAGTCAGAGATGCTGCTCCAGCACCAGTCCAACCCCTGCCTCATCAACAAGGCGAAGAAAACCCCCCTGGACCTGGCCTGTGAGTTCGGGCGGTTGAAGGTGAGTCCTGCAGGTCTCTGCTGTGCACTGGGCATTTCTCCAGGGGTGGCTCTGGAACCGGCTGGTTCCTCTGGGAGCAAAGCAATGGGTCTGGCTGCAACCATTCTCCCTCCACCTGAGCCTCAGAGACTGTCAGACAACACCTGCCTCCTCCTGCCACCGGGCAAGGCTGGTTCCTGAACCTAGGAGCTGCAGGTTTTGCTCCTGGCCTCGCGGCAGGGCAGCATCAGGCTTGGGAGAGAAACCAGGAGTCCTCACTCCCTGTTCCCTGCAGCCTCCTCCCTCCCACCCCAGCTCTGCTCCCATTTAAGCACAGATAGGCTGAGTTAGCTAATCCCTGCAAGCCCTGAGCACCCGGCCCTGCTCAGCTGCTCAAGGTCCCCATCACAGTTCATGGGGACAGGGCCACTCTGTGCCCCAGGAGACCCCAGCCCAGCCAGTATTGCACCACTGGGCTGGGCTGGAGCGTGGCCAGCCAGACCGTCCTGTGCCCTATGGGGAGGGGACCAGGGGGATATTTCCTTTTTTGGAGTATCTATAATGTCTGCAGCTATAAACAGGGCAGTAAAAATAACTCCTCTGTGCCTCTGGGCTGCCCTGAGATGCTGAGAGGCGCCCTGGGCGTGGAGAGACAGGAGTTTTTTAGGGCTTGGTCTGAAAAGCCTCATTATGGGAAGACTATTTCTGGCTGTTGTGACCTTTTACAGCCCCTCACGACAGAGTGGCCCTGCCAAGTGCTGGCCAGTTCCGGCCGAGCCCTGGGGCTGTTGATGGAGGGGAGTGGTGGGATGGGGAGCAGAGGGCCAGCCCCAGGGCTGAGCCCCTCACTGGGAGGGTGCAGGTGGGGGTACCTGCACCCTGCTGCTCACCCCTGTGCCCTGTGCAGGTAGCCCAATTGCTGCTGAACAGCCATCTGTGTGTCGCTCTCCTGGAGGGACAGTCCAAGGACTCCACTGACCCCAACTACACCACCCCACTGCACCTGGCAGCCAAGAACGGGCACAAGGAGATCATCAGGTAACCACCTGCCAGCCTGGGACACTGCCCCATCCCAAAAAAACCCATCATGGGTTCAGTCCCGCTTCCTCCCAAACCCATCTCCCTTGTTTCCAAAGCCTCAGTGATGCAGGAGGTTGTCCCCTTCCCATCACAAAGCAACCCCTCACCTGTCCCCAATGTCCATGTCCAGCTGTTCACACCTCTCTCTCCTTCCTACCAGGCAGCTGCTGAAAGCTGGGATCGAGATCAACAAGCAGACGAAGACGGGCACGGCCCTGCATGAGGCTGCGCTCTACGGCAAAACGGAGGTGGTGCGGTTGTTGCTGGAAGTGAGTGCGGTGGGGACAGGGCTGCAGGGCAAGCCCCTGGGGGTCAGCCATCACCCCCTTCCCCTCAGTCCCTCTGTCCCCCATGGTTCCAGTGGCAGCTGTGGGATCTGGTCCTGACTGTGTTCCCTTCTGGGCAGGGCGGCGTCGACGTGAACATCCGGAACACCTACAACCAGACAGCACTGGACATCGTGAACCAGTTCACCACCTCGCACGCCAGCAAGGACATCAAGCAGCTGCTGAGAGGTGAGGTGGGGTCGGTGCTGGGCTGGGTGCTGCCTGGCACTGAGAGGGGCTTATTCCCCATGGGACTGGCCTGGAGCATCCAGTGTTCCTCTGGATGCTCCAGAGGATGCTCCTCTGTTCCTCTAAATCAGCTTGGCTGTGAGCATCAGCATCCCAGTCCCATCAGGCATGCCTCTATCCTCTGTGCAGACAACGTCCAGCAATTGAGTCCTTCCTGCACTGTTAATGTTCTCCTCTTCGCTCTCCTCGCTCTTTGTTTTCTCTCTCCACCTTCCCTGAACTGATGTCTTTCCCACTGCGCTCTGGCACCTTCTTTCTTCCCTCCATCCCTTGTCTTCAGAGGCATCAGGAATCCTGAAGGTCCGAGCTTTGAAGGATTTTTGGAACCTCCATGACCCCACTGCCCTCAACGTCCGGGCAGGAGACGTCATCACGGTAAGGCTGCTCCCCGCTTCCCGTCCTCCCTCCTCGCCATGTCCCTAGGTACCAACCCCATCCCTCTCATCCTATGGCAGGTTCTGGAGCAGCACTCGGACGGGCGATGGAAGGGGCACATCCACGACGCTCAAAAAGGCACCGATCGGGTCGGATACTTCCCCCCCTCCATCGCTGAAGTCATCAGTAAGCGAACAGGTCAGTGGTCGTCCTGGTCCTGCTGGGGACAATCACCTGTGTCAGACCCCTCCCAGCACCTCCTGTAGGACAGGTCCCTGCAGCTCTGGCTAGCTAGGGGGGAAGAGAAGAACTCATATGGGCACAGGGGGTCGTGCCATTAGTGGGATGGTGATTTGGGGACTGAGGCTCAGCTGTCCCCCTGCCCTGCCTCCCGCACAAGCTCTGACCACACATCTTTTGTCTTTGAATGCAGGCATGGTCGTTCCCCGCGTGGCACCCACACACCAGCGCCAGGGCCCCCCTGAGGCCCTCCCAGTCCCCCCCAGCGGGCTGCAGCACCTCCCTGACAAGTGTCCTCACCAGACAGCCCCGAGTGTCACCCTAACCCGGACGGCCCCGGGCCCTGACAGCTCAGGTCAGGGATGCAGCTTGGGGAGGGAGAGGGGCAGGGGACCTTTCCCTGTCCCCAGCCCTGCCCACGCAGGGGCACGCAGGGGGAGACTCCTTCCACCTCCCAGGCAGGGGAGGGGAAACAACCAGATAAGAGAGAAAGGGAGTTTAGGGGAGCCCATAGAGCAGCCCCTTCCTTCTCCATGTCCTCGGCCAGGCCATATCCCCTTCATGTGTCCCTTGCCAGCTCAGGTCACCCTGTCTGTCCTGTGTGTGCCAGGAGGGAGGGACTGCTGTAACATCTGTAGCCAGAGGGATCTTGTGGGAGACTAGTTTTTACTGGCATCACTGTGTTGGCACATGGGCCCCTGCTGGGGACCTCTGTGCTCTCTGTCACCCCAATGCTGGGGTGCTGCTGATGACCTCCCCACCTGCCCCAAGCAGCAGGAGACAGAAACAGTGTGGGCAGCGAGGGCAGCATTGGCAGCATCCGCAGTGCCGGCAGCGGCCAGAGCACCGAGGGCACCAATGGGCAGAGCACCAGCATCCTCATCGAGAACACCAGGGTAGGTGCCAGCCCCTGCTCCCCCTGTGCTGCTCCCCAAGGCCTGGATCAGGCTGGAGATGGAGGCCCACCACCTTTCCTAGCAAACGAGGGGCTGGAGGAGCTGAGCATCCCCCACCAAACACCTATCTGCTGCCAGGACTCAGCAGAGAGATGCTCCTTGGGGGTCCCCAGTTGGTCCCCCATAGCACAGCTGGCTTTTTTGAGTGGAGCTGGAGGCTGTGGTTGATACCACACAGCATCTCTATCGTGTCCCCTGTCATCTGAGAGGAGAAAAGGGGCCCTGGGCCAAATCCTGCCCAGATCTCTTGTAAGGGGCCAGACCACTGGGTGAAGCTGTGCCCAGCAGCCCAGCATGGGGACCCCAACTCCACTCCTGAGGATGCAACAGGGCTTGTCTCTGAAGGGGTCCCTCTTCCATTCACTCCATCTCTCCCCCAGCCACTGCCTTCCACCGGTGATGACCTCCAGCAACACCTTCTGGGATCAGAGCCACACAATGGGCAGTTGACCTCCCCAGCAGGTGAGGGATGTCCCAACTCCATGGGGCCTTGGAGACAGCTGTGCCCCCCGGGCACTGGGGGCTGCTCACTGCTCAAGTGCCACTGTGATGGTTCTCCTCTCTCCTCTCTGCCAGGCCCACAGACCCACCAGACCCCAGGCAGCTGCCCCCTTGGAGACAGGGTCTTCTCCCACCAGTTCTTGCGGCCTGAGCAGCTCCTCGAGGGCAAGGTAACTGGGCAAAGTGGGCACCTGACAAGCTGGGTGAGAGTGCCACATTCAGGGCTCTCAGTCCAGTCCTCAGTGCACTGGGGACACAAGAGACTGGGTTTTGAGGACAATGGGGACGGGGTGGGTCTTGCCCAAGATGCTGTCATTTTGCCTGGAGCAGCCAGGTCCTTCCCACCCCTGCAGCCACTGTCCTTTCCCCAGGACGCAGAAGCCATTTACAACTGGCTGAGTGAGTTCCAGCTGGAGTCATACACCGCCAACTTCCTCAATGCCGGCTACGATGTCCCCACCATCAGCCGCATGACCCCAGAGGTAAGGCAGGTCCTTTCACATGCCGGGCAGCACCGCCCCGAGCTGCTGGCAGTGAGTACCTGCTGCCCCCTGCTCCCCATGCCACTGCTGACCACTGCCCCACTCTGCTCACGTTAGGATCTGACAGCCATCGGTGTGACCAAGCCTGGCCACAGGAAGAAGATCTCCACCGAGATCGGGCAGCTCAGCATCGCCGAGTGGCTACCCAACTACATCCCAGTGAGTCCCTGGCCCCGGCCGTGTGTCTGGCACCCCCTTTTCCCCATGTCTTTTCTCAGAGCTCTCTTACCTCAGGACAGAACCAGGAGTGGGGTCTGTAATTAACTACACACAGGCCCTGACTGCGTTACTACAGTCAGAGAGACCCCCAAAATGCAGTCTCCTGGCCAGGGGCAGAGAGGGGTGCAGAGGGGCAGAGATGGATGAAGGTGCTGCCTGTGCCTCAATGCTCACAGCAGCATCTCCATACCCTTCACAGGCTGATTTGATGGACTGGCTCAGTGCCATCGGGTTGCCTCAGTACCAGAAAAAGCTGGTCAACAATGGCTACGACTCCATCACCATCGTGACGGACCTGACGTGGGAGGATTTGCAAGAGATTGGCATCAACAAGTTGGGTGAGTCCCTGTCACCATGCTGCGGTAGCCCAGGGCAGCCAAGTTTCCCAGCCAGGTCCCCACACCCCATTCTCCCTCAGGGTGGGAAGTGCAGGCATGTCTGGAGCACCTGGAAAGGGCAGTTCATGGCTGTCCTTAAGAACTCCCCTTGACAGGCTGGAGCTGGGCTGAGCCAGCTGGACACCAGCTGTAGTTTGTCTCCTCCCATAGGCAGGGTTTGGATAATCTGGAGGCCTTTGCCCTGGCTGGTGTTGTGACCATGACTCTTCTTGGCCAGTAAACAAAGGCCTTGGGAGCCAGAGCTCACCTAACACCCCTTTCCTGTTGTAACCTTCCCACAGGCCACCAGAAGAAGATCATGTTGGCCGTCAAGAAGCTCAGAGACCTCCGCAAAAGTCTCAACCAAGCAGAAGCAACTCTGGCAAGACGCAAAGTCCCCGGTGCCCTGGACATTGTCACCATTGAGTCACTGGAGAATGGGGAGTGCCAGTCCCCACACACCCCCAAAATGACAACCTTCCAAGACAGTGAGCTCAGCTACGAGCTCCAAACGGCCATGTCCAACAGCTGCCATGAGACACTTGGCATCAAGAGCAGCCAGGGGATGTCACGGAGCCAGGAGAGCATTGGGGTGCGATCCCGGGGCTCGGGACACTCGCAGGACAACGTGCTGTCTCGGCACCTCTCCAGCCCCTCGCAGGAGAGCCTGGGCAGCGGGGAGAGCAGCAGCAGCAGCGGGCAGTCCTGCGCGCCGCCCCGCAGCAAGGAGAGTCCGGCCAGCCTGCCGGGATGGCCCAGCCCTGAGCCCTACGGGAAGCTCGTTTCCCCTGAGGGGCTGAACGGCTATGCCAACGGTGTGGGGGGCAGCCCTCTCAAGGAGAGGAACCTGCCCGAAGGCACTGACCAGTACACCCAGCCGGTGGCTCAAAAAGGTGCTGGGACACCAGCGGTCACCCCCTGTACGCCTCCACAGACCCCCAGCAAGGGCACAGCCCCCTATGTCTTCATGTACCCACACGTTTCCTTGAAATCCCCAATGGTCCCTTCCCTCCCAGGAGCAGAGCAGCCCAAGGTCATGGGTCACCCGTACCCCTCCATCTCCTCCGCTCAGAAGAACAGCCTGCAGTCGTCAGCCCAGAAAGCCTTCTCCTACCTTCACAGCCAGTGCGGCCCCACGGAACCCCCTGCCATGCCACCCACGGCTGGGGTGACCCCGGGTGCCTGGCAGGCCTCGGAACAGCACAACGGGAGCGAAGGCTTCAAGTACAAGAAGCGTTCACACAGCCTGAACCGCTACGCGCTGTCGGACGGGGAGCATGAGGAGGAGGAGGGGATACCCACCAGCACCCTGGGCTCCTATGCCACCCTGACGCGGCGTCCAGGCCGCAGCCAGATGCCACGGGCCTGTCTGCAGACGGACGCCAAGGTGACCCGCAGCCAGTCTTTCGCCATCCGGGCCAAGCGCAAGGGCCCTCCGCCACCACCTCCCAAGCGCCTCAGCTCCGTCTCCAGTGCTCTCACTGCTGAGGCAGGTGGCGAGCAGCCCTCCAACCCTGAGCGGCAGCCCGCAGCACCCCAGGATGTGACTGACACGGGTGCCAGCCCCAGTGATGCTGTCCACAGCAGGACAGTGAAGAGCCTGGTGGCTGCACGGGAGGGGACACCGGGGGTGAGTCCACCCAAGCCACTTCTGGCCCCAAAACCTCTGCACATGGCTCAGGACAATCTCTCCAGGGCAGATGTGGACAATGAGTCCTACAATGGCAGTGACACCAGCAGTGCCTCACTGTCCGATGCTGGCAGGGACCCCTTTGAGAGCAGCAAGCCACGGAGACGGACACTGAGTGAGCCCAGCACCCCCATGACGGAGGTGGATGCACAGGGCGGGCAGGAGGACGCCTGCTCAGACACGGAGGAGGAGGCCAAGCCGGGGGTCTCCTCCTCATCCTCCCAGAACAGCTCCAGCGAGTGTATTCCCTTTGCAGAAGAAGGCAACTTAACCATCAAACAGCGGCCAAAGCCCACGGGGCACCCCAAGGCCGACACAGCCATACCGGACACAGAGCCCACTTCCCAGCTGGCAGAGCCCCCCTGCTCTGCTGGGAAGGAGCCAGCAGCACCCACTGCCACCAAGGAGCCGCCGGTGCTGGAGTTCAACCTCACCGAGTCGGACACAGTGAAGCGTCGGCCCCGCTTCAGGGAGCGGGAGCCCCTGCAGGCGGTGCTGAAGGCGTTCAGCATGGCAGGGCAAGCTGAGGCAGGGGGCAGCCCTGCACCCCAGTATGCCCAGGCCCAGGCAGTGAGCATCGCGGGGCCAGCACCAGCGCCACAGGCTGGGCTGGCTGGGGATGCCTTTGACGATGACAGCGTGGAGTTCAGGATTGCTGAGATAGAGAAAAGTATCTTATCGCTGGAGAAGGGGATCAAGAAGGCACAGAGCCCCACCAAAGCCCCCAGTCCCACGGAGATGCTGGGGACTGCCGTGGTGAGGACACCTGCCCCAGGTACGTGGGCTTGTGGGGGGTGTCTCTGAGGCAGTGGTAGTGTCTGAGGCTCCTGGGATAGTATGGAAGGCAAGGAGCACATGTGCCACCACATACCATGAGTCTCCTTCCTTTGCAGATGTCCCTGCCAAACACACCTCTGTGGCATCCACCAAGTTGGTCTTCTCGGGGCCCAAGACCATCTACCAGCAGGTCCTGCAGCCTTCCCGTCACACCGTTGCTCCCTGGGCAGGCACTGAGGCTGTGCCAGATGTGATCGGGTCCTTGGTGGGTCCCAGCTCACTGACACTGGAGGTGGGCAGCAAGGTGTCAGCAAAGCCTTTGGCAGCCGCCTCAGAGGCCGTCCTGACCCAGCAGTGGCTGGAGAAGACCAACTCCAGCCTGGTCACCACGCTGCAGGCAGCCGAAAAGAAGATCCCAGCAGAGGAAGTGAAGAGGTGAGGCAGCGCTGGGGGTGAGGGAGATGCTGGGTTGGGCCACTCGAGGCAAAATTGGGTAGCCCCCCATAGAAGGGCAGGAGAAGGGCTGTGCACAGGCACAAGCTTATGCTACACCAGGTCACGCATCCTCAAGTCCAGCCGCGTACTGAGCTCTGGTTGCCACTGAGATGCTCAGGTCCAGCCTGGCCAACCCTACCCCTCAGCACCTGAAGCCTTTGGGCGGTGATCTGACTCTCTCCCTTTCCTCCTCAGCCACCCCGGGGCCGTGCACTCAGCCAAGAACATCCTGGAAGACATCAGCAACATGTTCGACGACCTGGCCGACCAGCTGGACGCAATGCTGGACTGAGGCTTGCTCCCTCCTTCCCCTCCCCGCCTCCAGCTGCTCCACCGTTGCCCCTCGTGACACGGTGGGGAGAGCGGATCCGGCACCGAGCGGTGCCTCCAGGTCTCTCCAGCACTTTGCACTGCGGCTGGGAAGGCAGCTGCCCCTCCTTGCCTGCCCCTGGCTCCGTGTCACATGTGCCAGCGCGGCCGCGGGCCGGTTTCCGAGGGGGTCAGGCATTTCCCACCAGACTGGCAGCAGGGGGAGAGCCCAGAGGGTCCTGGAGGCCAGGGAGAAGCCCTTGCTCCCTCGCACAGAGCCGAGGAGCCTCCACAAGGAACCTTTCTCTTTCCCCGCTGCATTTCTGAGTCCTGCCTCTTATTATTTATCCCCTGCCAACAATGTGTCAAAGGAGAGACCTCCCCGGGCAGCCGCCACCGAGCTGGCTATTTACTGAGCAGATCCCAGCCCCAGCAAGGCCTGACAGCAGCTAAAAGAAGACAGGGCTTGTTGCAATTTGGCAGCTTGCGGAGCAAGAAGGAACCTTTCTGCTTTATGTGTTGCTTTTCCAAAGGCGTCAGCGTCAGGCAGCGTGTAATCCGAGCGGATCGAAATCCCTCCGGTGGGACTCACAAACCCCTGGGGACGGGGCGAGCAGAGCCTGGGAAGCAGTGGGTGCTCCGCTGCGGCCCTGCCGGACACGGAGGGCTCCCTGCCTCTTCCCCAGAGCGAGGAGGATGGCAGTGGCAGCGCTGAAGGCCTGGGCGGTTGTGCCAGTCGAGCTGGATTGTGCTGCTGAACGGGAGGCTGCCCTCTGCCGACACCATGCCTCGGCAAACTGCCATCCTGGAGCTTCCAGGGTGAAGTAGCAGCCTGGTTAGTGCTTGGGTTTTTTTTTTTAAAAAAAAAAGATATTTTCCACCCCTATCCCTTTTTTCAGGGAGAAAACAGTCCCTTTTCCCAGTCCCCCCTCCTTGTGGGGAGCCGCTGGTGCAAACTGGGCTGTGAGCATGGTTAAAGGGACGGTAGCAGCCTGTGGGACTGCGGGAGACACTTCCTAGCAGCGCTAAACCCCCGCGGGAGCTGTGACCCCATGTGCTCTGGGTGCCCCCGGCTCGGCAGCGGCTCCCGGGTGTGCGGGCTGGCTGTGGTAACAGCCCCGTGGCCGCGGCAGGGGAACGGCAGCCCGTGGCTCATTGCATCCAAGCAGTAGGAGCGGCTGCGTGGCTGGGAGACAGATTTCTCCAGCGGGGTCTGCTTAGTAGTGCATGTCTAAATATGTCCAAGAGCCCTGAACTTGGCTTGCGCTCGGCATGCCAAGCAAGTGAAAGCATCGAGAGCACCAGAAGGGAACCTAGGATTGTGCTCGAGTGCCATTTGCTACAAAAATTCCAAACCAAGGGGAAAAAAACAGCTAATTCCACGTATCCCTCCTTTTAAACAAAAAAAAAATCACCGACACAAACTGGGAGGGGAGAAGAGGTGGCTGAAAAGGCAGTTGCTTCCCAGTCCTTTGGGGAGTTTGTGACTGAATGGGACTGTTCACAGCCCCTGGTCCCTGAGCGCAGGAAGGGCAGCAGCCCCCGCCAGCAGAGCCCTTCTCCGGTGTGGGGGGTCCCTGCTCAGGAGTTGTGCCACGGGCCGGGTGGGCAGGAGGTGCCTGCCTGGCTTCTGGGCTGAAGAGCAAAGAGAAAAAAGCCCTGGAAAAGAAGAAAAAGGAAAAAACCACCCCAGATGTAGATTGTTATATTGTTGGCTGGGACTCGAGGCCAGTTTGAGGCAGCGAAGACAGCTTCCCTCTCAGCTACCGGGCTGCTCTGACTTACATATCCCACTGAGTGTATTTTCAATGACCATGTCTGACAGGCAAGTGCTGCGTCAGGGACCCGATTGTTTTTAAATAGCTACAACCAGTGGCACTTTATCAAAAGGTTCACAGAAACCTTTTAAAACCGATTTTTACTCTCACAACTCAACCTGGGAGAAGCCCAGTTATTTTTTTCCGATGTTGATAAACTGTAAATGTGCTGGTTTTTTGCTTTGTTTTGGTTTTTTTAAGAAAGGCCAATGTATATGTTTTAAATGTGATTTATTATATATATTTACTAACCAGAACTGCAAGCCTTGTACTCTAGGGTCAGGGAGGACACTGGGGTGGAGCTGTCGCTGTCTGAGCCACCTGAGGGCAGCACCACGCTGCTCTCATTGTCAATAAGGGAATGAAACATTCGATTTTGCAGAAGAATTGCCTATTTTTTAAGCTCTAGATCTCTATTTTGAAGCTACTGTATGGTGTGCACGTTACGTACACTGCAAGCGGGGCTGACTGACCCCGGCTGCAGCTGCTCTGAGCAGCGAGGGGAAAAAATAGCCCGTGTAATCACCAGACTGACAACAGATTTTAAACCATCTGCCCTGTTTGTGTTAATCACGTGTTTTGTTTTCCACTAACATCCATTAAGACTAAATTCTATTAAACAGTGGGGCACATTTGACCCTTTTGATAGTTTTGCCTGGTTGTCTCCTTCGTGTCAAATCGCACAAGCTCCTCTCCTGCTCTGTCTGAAGTTCATCGAGGATCAACTTTATCCTGCTCCTCGAGTGCTTAGGGATATGGGTTTCCTCACATAATCTCCCTCCATAAGAGTCCTGCTGTCGCCTCTGGCGAGGTCAGCGTTTGCTTTGAGTCCTACCACCATGGCAGTACCATGGTGAGAACACTGGGGACCTTCCAGTGCCCAGCTCTGGGCACCTCTGAAGCCAGGGCCACCCCTGCCTGCCAGGCCCACAGCACTCCTGCATCCAGAGTGTGGCTGCAGTGACACCAGGTCCTGCTTTGCTAGGAACTTGGTTGGACTTGATGATCCCAGGGGTCTCTTCCAACCTAAATGATTCTATGATTCTATGATTCTATGAACAAGAAGCCCAGGCCTCCTCATCTCTGCAGGCTGCTCTTCTCCGGTGCCTGCAGTGCCTGGTCCAGCTCTGCCCCGACCTTCCATCCCAAGGGTGCCACCAGCCAGTCCAGGAATCCAGGGCTCATAGGGATCCAGGGCACTGCAGGGTAACTGGACTGTCATTCTGTAGGAAGAGGCAGATGGAGATGGACAGAGAGGAAAGTGGGGAACTCGGGACCAGGTCCTGGGAGCATTCTTGCTTTACGGGTGCAAAGTCCCCCCACGCTGAGTGTGTGTGTTATCCAAGCCAATCATTTATTGCCATTCATACACTGGTGCCTGTGGGGCTGGCTTGGTTTCTTTTTTCTTTTCTTTTTTTTAATACAATTTACAAGTTTTTAATACAAATCAAATATTTTTACATACATCCCAAAAAATTTAATATAAAATATACACCATTTAAAAACATCTTGCTGTAGGAAATTTCTCTCTGAAGCCGTGTGTCCTGACCCTCGGACACCGCAGTGGCCGAGGGAAGGGTGACACTGGTGAGACCATCCGAAAGGCTCCGCTCCATTCGTACGCCTCGGCTCCCTTCAAGTCTAGCCCAGGGGAGGGAGGGTGCAGGAAAACAGACATTTGTGATCGCCCAGAGGAGGAAACCTCAGAGGTGCCTCCTCCAGAGGAAGGTGTGGGCAGCCCCAGTATCTGCTGCCTTTTATCACCTGCAGGAGTTGAGTGGCACAGGGCAAGCTCTCGGCTCTGGAGGATGGGAAGAAGGATAGCAGGGAGCAGCTCAGTGCTGCCTCTGCCTCCAACTCAGCGTGGCCCCAGGGGAGACTGACCCCAGCAGCTGATTTCTCAGGTGTCAGGGTGTAAGAGATCTGGAGCTGATCTTTAGGGATTTAAGCGACACTGAGAAAGGCGCAGCTTGTCCTGCCCAAGTCAGGCAGCTCTGCGGGGCTGGGAGGAGGGAAGGCAGAGTCCAGCCCAGCCACCGTGCAAGGACAGGCCTGGTGCTGCTGCACTGCAGGAGAGGAACCTGTGAGATACCCAGTGAGCTGGGTACCCCGTCAGCTCCCGTCTCCCTGTCCCGTGCAACCCTGCCAGCAGCACGGACTCCAAACACCTGCTCTCCAGCTGTAGCAGCAGGATCCAGGCCTTTGAACACCCCCAGCTGCCTCCCTCCAGCAGCCTTTGCCTGTCCCCAGCGCTCAGAGGCTGGCTGTACCCTCACTTCGCTCTCCTACCAGACCCACAGCAGGGAGAAGGGTATTGCTTAGAGACACACAGAATGGTGTGTGCTCTCTGGTTATGCTGAAATGTCAGGAAGACATGGTGGAGCAGCAGGGCAGAGATCAGGGTTCTTGGCCTGCTCCCTGTCTGCCAGGGAAGGACCAGCAGCAGTTTGTCTCAGGTACCCACAGGGGAAATAACAGGTGTATATTGCAATGTTAATATCAGGAGCAAAAATGGGGCCAGGATTTACCAGCTTTAGCCCATTTTTAGGACTAGGCAGGGAACTGACATCTCCATGAGCTGCAAATCCTCTGGAAACCAAGCCTGTGTGTGTACATCAAGAGCAGGTGTGACACATTGGGGCAAATCATGGTTTGCAGCAGCCCTCAGGGGAAGGTTTCTCCCACTCAAATGAAGAAGAGACTTCCAGAAAGACAGAGAACAGATGTGAGAGCAGTAGCATATCACAGAGAGACATGGTAAGGGGTTTTCCCTGTGCTTTAGAAACTTAAGTACCGGATGCAGCACAATCCCAGCCCTGGGAAAGGAGCCATCCTCCAGCTGCATGTTAGTCCCAACTGCAAGAGGCAGCTATCCTGCCTGGAAAGATGTCCCCCTCCTGCCAGAGGGGCAGGTCTCAGACTTTAGCTACAGCCCTCTCAAGAAGGTATTTTACTGAAGCAGAATGGAAATTCAAGTCACAAAAATAAGAACAATTCTAAACCTCTCTGAAGGTTGCTAAAGCAGGTAAGAGCTGGTTCAGAGGGCTGGAGGAAGCTAAGCTGTGCTGACTCCCCCCAGGCAGAGCTGCCCTCCTGCCTGCCCTGCACCAGATCCCCAGGGTCAGATGCAGACAGCTTTTCTTAAACCCCTGTATCATCCCCCTTCTCTTGAAGCACTCAGCAGCTGGCATATGGCCATGGCAACAACGCTAGAGGGCAGGCCTGGCACAGTCTGGCCATCGCAGGGACCTTCCCAGCACCCTGCCAGGGGCCTTGCCCAGTGTCCCCTTGAGAATGTCCCCTTGAGAATGCCTCCAGTCCTCCCCTGGCACCCAGAGCTGCAGGGGAGATGGCTCCTTCCCACCCCAGACAGAGGGAGGTGGGTGAGGGCACACACATACACACGTATCATCCAGGAGAGCAGGCAGAGATGGTAAAACAAAACAGGTTTCAATAGTGATCTCTTGCTTCAGCAGCCCTGTGTCCCCCCTGCTGGCCCCAGATTCTCCTGCCAGGTCCAGGAAACCCAGCTCACACAGGGGGAAGGAGTCACTTCATTTCAGCATCACCGTGATACTAACAAAAACCTCTAGTAATAAATAAATAAAGGAAGAGCAGCCCAAACAGCCACCAGAGCTTGCAGGCTCCCTTGAGATTCCCTAGCAGGCTGGGGAGGGGCTGCATACCTGCTAGGGGATCCTGACAGCAGTGCCCTGCCTGGAGACCCCAGGAAGGTGCTGATGTGGTTTTGGAAGGAGGCTGTCTGGTTTGCATGTGTGAGGGAAAACTCCCCAGGCCTTTGGTGCAGCCACCCTCCCAGTGCAGGATGTGGCTGTGTGGCCCTGGCTCCAGGGAACTTGAGCTGGGAGGGTTTAAAAGGGCGAATTCATCCCCAGCTTTGTTTCAAACTGCAACTTCTGCCTCTTCTGGTACCGGACCCGGACCCTGGAGACGTTAGAAGAAAGAAGAGAGTCAGCATGTGGAGAGGCAAAAGGCAATCACAGCTGTTCCACTGCACTTCCTGAGCTGCAGAGCCCCAAGAAGCAGAGAAGCCCTTGGGCTGGGCCTTGTGGTACCCTGGGAGGGGCATCAAAACCAGAGAGCAACTCATGTCCTCAGTTCTACCCCATCCAGACGAGACCCATTCTCCAGGGTCACCAGACCCAGCAGAGAAAGGTCCAGAAACAGGACGACGTCCCTGTCCCCATCGGGGTTCCCTGCAATCCCCACTGCTTTTCCTCACCAGCCCCTTTCCTGAATCAATACTCATTAGCGTTAACTCCCAGCTCTGGTGCTCCCTGTGCTAAGAACAGCCAGTCACTTTGCCTGCTACAAATTCTTGGCTTCAGCCACTTCCCATGAAAATGAGTCCCACAGCCCAGGCACTGTGTGAAGACGTATTTCCTCCGCTGTGATTCAATGCCTCTCTGTCCTCATGGGACGAGATGGAGAGAACGTCCCTCTCCAATTCCACACTGGTATTTCACAGACTTTGGCTGCCTCCCTTTCGTTGGTTTGAGATAAGGAAATTTTGGTCTTCCTTCCTGCTCTCAATCACTGCCACTGCCCCTCCCTGACCCTCTTTCCTTCCCTGTGCTTCCTCCCCGAGAGGTGGAACAGGAGCTTGCACATAACAGCCAGGTGATTTACACAATGGAGTCATCTTTTCGTTTTTATTCCCCACCCTGTTCCCTGTGTATCATTTTTCTGCAGCTCAAGGCCAGGCTGGAGTGAGGTTTCAGCCCCTTCCCCTGTCTTCTCTGCGACCCCCCTACCTGATTTCATGCAGTTTGACGATCTCATTGATGATAACCACAAGGACCAAGGAAAGAAAACCCAGGAGCCATGAGACCGGGGAGATGAAAACGTGGTTAAAGGTCAATGAAGAATTGAGGTTTTCCCAGAGTTTCAGGTCCAGCACAGTCTGTGCCACTTGCCCCAGCAATCTAAGATCACAAACAGACAGAATTTCTCAGCAGAGCTAACAAGCTTCCCAGGATCTGCAGATCAGGGTGCAGGCCCAGATCTAACACTCCTGATTTCACAACAGAGACCCTTCACCAGTTCAGTAGTGGAGAACAATTAACTGTCCTGGACTATCCGTTTCCTCAGCACCAGCAAACTGGTGCTGGAGCAGGTCTAGAGCCCTCCTTCGTCCAGCACTTTGGAGTGCTCAGCAGGGCCTGGGGATACTCACACAACAGCCACAGTGAGTGTCCACCACCGGTTGGAGAGGGGGCTCTTCTTCCACAACGGCTTGGTGCGATGGACGTGGGTGATGGATATGAACACTATGGGGGCAGACGGAAGAGGCGGTTATTTAGCATCACACAGACACTACACTTCACAATATACACCACCAGCTATTGCTCCAAAGGCATAGGGGGGTTATCTCCCTGAAATCAGCTGTTTATCCGAGGTCCTTTCTGACCAGATCCCCCATAGTAATTCTAAGTCCCCAGACATGCAGGACTGGGAGGAGCGCAGCAGCCACACAGGGTTGGCTGTTCACTGAGGGGATGCCAAGACTGGTTCGCAGCCTGACATGCAAAGGACCAGAACTAGCAAAGTGGGGTGGTGGTGGCCTTGTCTCTGTCACCAGCAGAACACTCCAGCCCAGAGGAAGGTTTCTATCAAGAGCCCCAGTGCTGTCTGCCCAGGACAAGACATTTGCACAGCTTTTGCTCGGGCTCTTCAGAAGAACACTTCCCAGCTGCCAGGCAGAGCCCAGCCCCTGCCTGGCCTCAGTGGGCTGAGAGACACAAAACAGTAATGCACACTATGTCTCTCCAAAGCAGAGCTGCGTCTCAGGTCAGGCAGCGTTTCTTTTTGCCTGGACACCCTGCATATCTCAAGACATGATCCTCTGCCTGGCACTGAGGCACAGCACCACAGGGTGGAAAGGGAGCAGAGACCCTTTAAGGTTGTCGGACAGCAGCTGGACCTACTCTGCCAGAAAACCCTGTGCAGGTGATGAGAGTCAACCAGGGGTTGCCTCCCACACTCTCCAGAAGGCTTAAAAAGGCTTCCAGCTCCAGGGTAATTGCAGCCGCACTGGTGCTGTTTGGAGGAAGGAGATGGGGTCCTTCACAGAATGGCAGCAAGTACATGAGGACTTTTGAGGCAGGAATGTTTTTGGAGAGCTGCAGGATGCTGCTAGGTGATTTGCAAGGTGAGGAGGGATGCTGCTCTTCTGGTGAGGCTGGGAAGGAATCAGCACTTCAGCAGGCTGGTAGGAAGCTGAATCAGCTCTGAAGGTGATGCCTTTTATTTGTTAGGGCAATGTTTACTAAGACAAGGGTCTTTATGCCTGCACTCAGAGGCTGCTGCAGTGTCTGCTTCCACCAAGGAGTTTGTGTTCTGACACAGGGGGCAAAGAAAGAAGCAAAGGATGCAAGGATGCATTTTTCTCCCCCAGAGTGGGAAATGGGGAGGTCTGAGAACAGTGACTTACCTGTGTGTAAAACAATTAGGCCAGCTGTGAGTTTCTGGGCTACAAGAAGAGCATTAGAAAATGTCCCAAACCAGTCAGGAGCACCATCAGCATTGCTAGTAAAGAAGAGGATACAGGAAAGAGGTCAATAGCAGAGACTTATTGTCTGACCTGTTCCCACTAGGGCCACGTCCTCCTCTGATAGCCAAGAGAACTGAGTGTGAGCTTGGAGTCAGGCTGTCCCCGTACCAGGAGGCAACAGTGAGCAAAGACACAGTTGTCAAGGCTACAGGGAGAGCACACAGCCCTCTGTACAGCTATTACAGCTGGGTCATGCAAGACCCTGAAGCTTGTTAGGGGGAAATCAGTTCTACCTGGGAGGTGCAAGAGCAATAGGCCCTATGTGCTGTGGGGTAAAGGGAGTGTGCTCTGTTCCTCACCTGTGCAGCATGATGGAGGAGCAGGTGGTGAGGTTGAGGCTGGTAGCATTGACCTCTTTGCAGGACTCATGCAGCGTGAACCCAAAGCAGATGAGGCAGGAGCAGATGGTCAGGCTGAATTTCAGCAGGAAGCAGAAGAAGAAGTAGTGCTGGGTCTGTGAATAAAGGGAGAGGCAGGGGGATGACACGGGCATGTCACTGGCACAACTTCCCTCACATGGTCCATCAGGGAATCGGTGACAGCAAAAGACAAGCTGTAGTACAGATGCTGCACCGTGGATCTGCCCTGTGGGCATGCTGGCACTATGGGATTCAGGCTTTTGGATAACATGGCTCATGCCATGGATCAGCTCACTAAGGGAGGTGGGAAGATCCAGGGCCTCAGCTATGGATCAACACTGGGACAAAGTAGAAGTGAAAAATGTGTGAACAATTTTAATCTGATGGGCCACTCACCTTTTTAGGAATGGAAGTCAAGTTTTTTCCTGTTGCCATGGTCATGATGGAGCTGTGGGGAGGCTTGCCCAGGAGCGAGATGCTGCAGAAAGGTAACAAGTTTCTCAGTAAGTTCAAGCACCAGAACTGTTGCTCTTTTGTCAGTGTCTAACATTTGAACTCAAATAACCTTCTTGAACCGCCTGAAGCATTGGTACTTATCTGGCCACTGCCTTAGCATGCACTGTAAAAGGTGTCATCTGTGGCAGGTGAAGACAGGGAGAGAGGTGACCTTCAAATGTCTGATGGGGAAAAACCTACCCATGCTCCTACCTGTGTTTGCAAGCACCTTGTCAAAGCAGATGCTTGGAACAGTATTTGCAGCCTTTTTAGTATGCTGTGGGTGGTGTCAGCTTTCTTTAAACATCGACACAGTGAGGCTGGGGGACTGGTCTTGGTGTGCAAGGCAGGAGATTCCACCCAGAGACTCACCTAAGCAGTGGGTAGCAGAAACAGGAGAGCCACACGATGTCTGTGGTACTGAGGATGGGGGGCAGCTGCACCAGGCAGGAGAGGAACTGGAAGGGAACAATACGGAGTGATGAGTGTAAGCAGTGCTAGGACAGTCTTATTACCCACAATGCCACTGTCCTCCCCCAAAACACTGGGATGAGCTGGAAACTAGGTGGCTGCTGCACAGCCCTTCCAGGCTGCTGCAGCAGCCAATGCTTTTCCCCAAGGAAAATGGGGTTTAAAAGAAACTTCTGTAGAAGGGCCAGGGAGAAGGGGCAATACAGTCAGAGATCACAGTTTCTATCAGTATCTTCCCTAAATGCACCATGTAAACCTGACTGAAGGCCACCTTGCTCTCTCACAAGGCTTCCCCACTGCAGCCACCCATATCTGTGCTAGTACTTCTGTCCCCTGAGCTAAATGCTGTCCCTAGTCAGACCAGGACTCACCTGAATGACAACCAAGGTCAGCTGGCACTGCAGCAGGAAGAGGAAACACTTGCGGATCCCATAGGTTGCATGCCTGGCCTGGAAGGAAGCACAAGCCCTGAGAGCCCTTGCTGTGATGGGAGCAGTCATCAGCCAAGAGCAATTATTGGCAGGCGGGGGCAGAACATGTGGCCTGCAGGGGAAGTGGGAGGGGAGAGGATCCAGACACCTTGTAAGCAAAAGGGGAAAGTCTCCTGCCTAGATGTCGAGGTTGTGAAGGAAAGGCAGAATTAAGCCAAGGGGTAAACTTCTTTAAACCTCCTGGCTTTTCTGGTGTGACTCTTCTCCCTAGTGCTGCACTGGTGTCTGGCTAGGGATCTCTGCAGGTTCATGCTTTATCCAGCTGAACAATATTCATGTTCTGTTGCCACAGGCACCATTCCCAAACCATCCCCTACACCTTGGATTGGCAGGGCCAGGCAGGACAAGTATCTTTGTTGTGCTTTCTGAACAAAGAACAGGAGACCTGAGAAAGGCTAATGCTGGCAGCTACTGCAGGCAACTCAACCAGAATGCTCACATGAGCTCCTGGCTTTACTCTTCATGAGCTGCAGACAGAGGGATGAGTACTGGAGGGGGGACGTGCCTGGCTTACCTGCTCTATAAGCCTGATGATGCTGGTGCTCTCTTCTTGGCGGAAGGACATGGAGCAGGGCAGGCTGTTGAGTTGCCCTGAGAGCTGCAGCGGGGTGAGCTCATCAGAGGCCTGAGTCATGGTGGTGCTGGTGGCATAGCCAAAAGTCTCCCAGGAGCAGCGAGATGGGTAGAGCGGGTCCAGGGCTATACTGCAAGGACAACACAGGAGCATTAGTGAAAGTCCTCATCCCAGAGAAGGAACTAAGTTTCACTGCAGTCCAGCTTGTAAAGTCATGCTGTGCCATAAGACCTCCACCTGCCTCCCTGGTAGAGAAGTCCTGAGCTGCGACATGAACTTAGGATCAACCTCCCTAGATTTTCAGTTACGCCCAGACAAATAATGAACATATTTGGGGTTGTGGCTCAAAGTCAACAAATTGGCTGATCCAGAGAGGCATTTCCACTCTCACCCAGTGAGAAGCGTCTGTAACACATCTTTCAGCAAGAAACACTAACACCTTCCTTTCAAAGATGGAGAGAAATATCTCTGTGTATCAAGGGATCTAGGTAGTCATCCCATCCAATGCCATCCAAATTGCCCATATGGAGACAAATGGGGCTAATAATGGACAGAGCAATTGTGAGCATCCCCCTGCACAACCACAGGTCTGGTGTTACCCACGGCTGGGCACTTGTTAAGTTCAAGGCACAGGCAGCTGGAGGAGTTTGGACCCTGCCCCACCTGATATCACTTTGCAGGAAGAGGCAGCTGTTCCGCAGGTTGGCAGAACTTCCCAGGCAGCAAGTCACCTCCCCATACTCCTGCATGATCTTGATCATCTCACACATGGCTGCAGAGGGACAGAAGGAGAAACACAGCCTTGTTGTGTTTCACACCTCTTTATGTACATAAAGATGCAGTGTTTCCCACACCCTTTCCAGTCTGGGTAACAAGCAGTCAGACCTCTTAAAATTACCTCAGCTGATATCTATCACTCATGTATAGTGAGATCCAAAGTCAAAGTACACAATTAGATAGCTAATTAATTGCAGTCCAAGTGCCCTGTATACCTTGCTCCCACAGGAACTGAGCTGTGATTCACAGAACTGTGACCCAGAGATTTGCATCTCTGGCACATCTCTTTCAGAGCAGAGCTGTAGGTACAGCCTGGGTATAGAATACAGGTGGCTCCAGCATCAAATGGTCTTGTTAGAAACCAGCAGAAATTAAATAAGCCTAAATAATTAAAACCTAAAATAAATACATAATTTTACATTCTGCTCAGCAGCACAGCAGTGCTGTTCCAAGTCTAAAAGAACAAAGGGAATATAACTGCTCCAAAAGCAGTGCCCCATGTAGCCTTACTCGGAGCCAGCCCCTGTTACTGCACTCCCACCACTACTTCTAGTCTTCATCCATCTTTTTATCAACACCCTCCCAGAGCCCCTAAATCAAAGCTGCTGTTTGATCCCATTTTTCTTCTGTAGCTCTGTGCATAGTGCTCTGAGTGTGTATGAAGTTTCTAGAATGCTCCAGGCAAAAAAACAACAACCTACAAACCCACCCTCTGCAGATTCCTGTTTAAACAAATTATCTTAATGACTGGTACACCCAGATCTGCAGCACAGAGAGGGGTTAGATGAAGTGGGGATCTGCCACTTCTGCCAGAAAGAGATGAAATCTACTGCTTAGGCAGACTGGGCTGCAACTGGGTCTTGATGGCACTCTGCAAACTGTGCCCAGAGGTACTTAAAATGTCTAATGATGCTTAGCACTTTGACTGTAGACTGGACAGGTATTAGCCAGCTGAGCACTCAGGTCCTTTTCTTAGATAAAAAAGTATCTCTTGGAGAGATAAGAAATTCTGTCCTTTCTAGTCTCTTGAATCAAAAACTCTGCAAAGCAGCCGAAAGTGTTAACAGCAACTGCCACAGGAAAATTCTTCTGGGAAGTGATTTCTGAGTTATATAAAGCAAGGAGGGTTGCAAGCAGAGATCAAAGTCTTCTAGCACACTGATAATGCTTATTTAATAAAAGGCAGTAGCATTTTGGATGTTTGCTTTTGTGTCTCTTACAAATGCAAATTGAAAGGAGTGGTTCTTAGCCCAGTTCTGTAGCTAGGGAACAGCTGCATTAAAATGAAGTTAACACCTGGCTTCCCACATGTAGCAACAGAGGGTCATTAATAACCAAATGCCCTTCTAGATTTCTGTGCTGTGTCCCTGTCCCCTCACCCCTGCCCACACTCAGATGAGCCAGAGTAAATGGATGGGGAGGCTGTTCATGGGCAGCAGCAGGACAGGCACAGGCTCTGAGTCACTTACTCTCTGGGGTGCAGTCTGTGAAGAGGGGCACCAGCAAAGGCACGTTGTCTATGTTCTGCAGGTGAGGTCTCACCTGGTGGATCCCCCGTGGGAGTTTGGCCTGAAAAAGAAAGAAGAGACTAAGCAGGGGAGTGCGTGTGCATGAGAGAGGCATTTCAGAGAGAACCAAGCCTTATGATTCCCTGAATTATGCAATTCAAGATCAGATACAAACTGATGTCCCTGCAGACAGAAGCTGGCTTTCCTAAGCCACTGTAAAAAGTCTTCTGCTAAAGTTCTACACTGACACATCAAGCTGTTTGTGCTTGCCTTCAAGGTTTGTAAGGTCAGCATGATGAAATTCTGCTCAAGGACGTTTTACCTGTGTGGAGAACCTAGTCAGAGACTTCGTGCTGTCTCCCAGCAACTGCGCCTATTTCAATTGCAGCCACATCAACACACAGCAAGGGAAGCGTTCTTCCTTTCTAAAACAAGGCCTAATAGATTATTTTTTTTTTAATCTGCATCTATCTCTGCTATTCCTGTAAGCTCTGCTGAGCATATCAGAGTTCTTCATGAGGCAGGAAGAGCTTGCCCCACACTCTGACTAGTGACCATGGCTCACAGCTGGAGGAGAGACAAAGTTTCTTCTGTCTGCATGGAACGTGGAGATGCTCCCACTCCCTGCCCAGCACATGGGAAGGGGACCCATATGGACTCAAATGCAGCTCTACATCTAAGCCAAGCCTTTGTAGCTTGAATGCTACCACATATGTGGTCACTTTTATTCCTAAACTCCAGAGAAATGAATGACCTGTTCAGCAAGAGTGAACTGAGAGAACCTCAAACTTCCCAGGCTCTAAATGTTATGTGGGAAGAGGATGGGGGAAATTAGGATTCCCAGTCAATCTGCTTCAAAGAGGAATTCCCTCTGGGAGTAATGAGGTGATAGTGCTGACTATGGCAAAAGCACAAGGTATCTAGAAAACTGAAGCCTCACCCTGTTACAGTCCTCCAGGAAGCTGGGGATGTCACTGTCTGTTGGCTGAAAGCTGATGAGATCTGAATGCCCTTCCTCTTCCATCAGCAGAAGCCCCTCTACATCATCTCGAGAAACTGGAGCACAGAGAAGCAGCAAACATAATAAGCACAAACCTGCCTGTGCCACCCACATGGCATATTCATGTGGCGCTGCAGAAGCCAGGAAATGTGAGGCCTGCTTTTCTAGGTTAGCAACACTTAGATCCCACTCAGTCATCTAACATGCAGTATTTTTAGGTGACTAATCTGCTCAGAGGTAGATATGTGCTCTTTTGAGATACAATAGTTTAGCTGTTCTGCTCGCTTTCTTCTTCTAGGGGAGGAAGAAAGTAAAGAAATCCCAACTGAAGAAAAGAAAAAAAAGAGTAAAGTCTTGCACAGGCAAGAGACCCTCAGTGGCTTGAGGAAGGTCACAGCGTGAACCAAAAGCACTGACGAGCAGTTGTAAAATCATGGCAGCTGTTGCACAGAAGGATGTTTGTTTCCCAAAATTGCAGTACTGACTGAGCAGAAAGGCTGTAAATGTAAGGCTCTCTCGCTCACACGCACACATCTCAGGCCCATCCAGTTTTGTGCTCAAAGCTTGAAGGATCAGGTATCTGCTGAGGACACAGGAACCTATGAAGGGGTTTAAAAGAACCATCCAGGAAATGTGTAGCATTCGAAGTGGCTTAGGTGCAGTTCTCTCACCCTGATGTAGGTCATCATGCAGGGAGCCAGCGTGGCTGGGGCTAGACGGAGGGATCTCTGAGCCAGGCACATCACCATTAGGCGTTAAAGATATGTGGCAATTCCAGCCAGTCTCAAGACCCATCTTCTCAGCAAACACCTGTAGGTGGGCAGATGAAAGGTTTTAGTGTAGCTGATCAGGCCAGAGCATTGCAGACCAATGCCATATTGGAGCGTAGGTACCTTCTGGACCCATGAGCTGGCTGAATCAGATTAACCTTAGATTGCACTGGAGCTAAACTCTCCGGTCAGACAACCAGGGGACATGCAAGTTCAGGGGGTTCAGCAGAGACAGCTTACCTTGCTTTTGAGCTCATCTTCCAGGGAGAAGTAGACAAAGCGAATGCAGGCATTGACCAATCCATCAATGAGGCGGACAATGTCAAGGCGGGCCTGATACTGAGATGAGACCATTCCCATGAAGATCTGTCCGCTCAGAGCCTGGATACAGTCTTCCTTCTCCATCACTTCCCCAATCCCTTCTTCAGGCATGCAAACAACATGCAATCATGTTTAGACGCAAGGATCAGACAAATACACATGGTGGGAGAGGCCACCAAGATAACACCCAAGGACCCAGCACACAGGCACACAGAAACGTGCAGATATACACGCACAAATACGTGAGGAAAAGTGAAGAGACATCCATTTGTCCCAGCATACCCAATCACAGCAGCGGATTCAGGACATCCCCATGTGTGTGATCAAGAATACAAGCGTGAAAGAGTGAGCATGGAAAGGAAAAAGACAAAACAGAAGACAGGGATCAGTCATAAGGAACCGGGGCAGAAAGGTAAAGGACGTATGCCACAATGTTCACGTGTGCATTTTAAACACATCATACTGTTAGCTTAAACCACATGACAGGTCTAGCTGAGGCAGAGTGGCATCAGAGTATGACAGGCTGATGCAAAGGAACTGGATCATGTTCCCTCCAGTGACACTGCAGACATTCCCAAACAGCCTGGAAAGACTCTTTGACAGGGTTCCTTCACCAGCACCAGATCAGCCCGTGGTGAACGGGAGCTGGATGCAGCAAGGAACAGAATAAAACACTTCACACAGTTGCAAAGCTTGCCACAGGTGGGACTGAGAAGTGTTTTGAAAACACTCAGTCACAGCTGCCTCCCAGCTCTTGGAAACCTCATTATTGATGTTTTATAGCATGGGAGACCAAGGCAGAAGGAGATTAACACTAGTTTTCCAGAAGAGCCTCCAGAGCTATGTAATGGTATGTGCTTGTTTCTCGGTTTCCATTGCTGTTTGGGAGATGTAGAGTTCAGCTAGTGGGAATCAGTTACTTCAGCACAGCACCAAAATCCATCAAGGGAAAACAGTAACATGCCACTGTACCCAACCTATGTGATTTCCATAAAATCAGACAGATAGCAAACCAAACACTGAAATACCCAGAAGTCTTGACACTCAGTTGTCTGCTTTAAGAAACAGACTTCCCAAAAGTAGAAGAATTTCTCTCCAAGCCTCAGGAACTTCACTAGAAACATACCTACCAGCTGCTACATCATTACTTCCTCTGGAAATGAATCTACTTCAGAAACCCTTAGTTCCCAATTTCCATCTGCTACTCTGAATAACAGTGTTCTTGCAGCTCTGGAGCGATCAGAAAGCAGGCACTTGACCCAGCAGCAGAGAAGACACATACCATCTGAGCTCCAGCTGTTCCTCCGACTGCTCTGTTTGATGGGGGTTGTCCCTGGCAGGTCACAGCACGTGAAGATAGCGCTCTGCCCGGGGACCTGCACTAGTTCTATGCACTTGCCATTGAGCTGGGAGGACAAGGCACAATGCATTGGCTTGTATGCGAAGGCAGAACAGTATCCCGAGAGGCAGGCTCGCTGGTAGAAATCTAACACCTTCTTCCTAAGTGGAAAAGACAAAAACCAGGCAAAGTTAGCATAAAACATGCCTCATTTCTGACAACACACACTGAAGGTCAATGTAGAAATCACCAGTTGGGTATTTAGAAAAATGTATTCCGTGAGGAGTGGTTGGAGTCTCTGAAAAAGTCTTTCTTTACTGATTCTGCATTCTCTAAGCTGCAGGTGCTACAGGGCAACAGAAACTTATTCCAACAGCGGCAGTGATGAATGTTTCTGTTTGCTCATGACTGATGAGTATGAACACAGTACTCTTTGAATACACTTATTAATATAATATGCTCTCTGTGGCTGCCGGATGACTCTAAGGAAGTTCACTGCATGACAGCAGAAGCTTAATTCATCAGAGGGATTTATCTTAGGGAGATAAACACCAAGGAAGGAACGGACAACTCTGATGATAGTGTCTCTGATAGCAATAATGACAGTAGAAGACTTTTCTCCTATCCCTTTTCAGAGGTTAGGTCCTGCGAGCCGTATGTGAAGTCTCCATTTAGTCAATATTCAGTCACTGGAATAGTAAAAAGCTCCTTCCCTTTGTGGAACTCACAAAGGTAACAAATTAGACTATACATAGGATTTTGATTTGTCTTCTAAGAAGATAAATATTCCAAAAAGAACAAGTGGGAGTTTTCTTACACCTGAGGATAAGCAGACTTAGAAGAACAAAGAGCTGCTCTTCAATGAAACTAAACGTTACTGGTCTGCTCTTCGAGCAGGAACCGAAATTTAGCCTAGAGATGAAAATGCAACGGGTATTGCATCAGGAATGGTAACACAGTGCTGCACTGTGGTGGACTGGTTTGAAGTTGTCAACAGCAGGTAGAATTGATCACTTTGCTTTTCATGTAAGACAAAGCATTTGTCTTGAACAACAAAAAAATTCTCTGCCACCAGCACATGGCCTGATGATAATTCACGGCCCTACTACACAGTCCAGTCAGAGCCCACTGACAAGAGGCTAAAATGCTAACAGCTACAGTAAGGAGCAGGTTAGTCTTGCAGTCCAACAGTTGCTTGTTGCTGTCTTATCTATTATATTGCTATAATTATAACAATTCATTAGAAGCAGAGACGGCTCTTGTTAATAACCGACTCGAAACTTCTATTAACGATCTCAACAAGCATCAGTAATGGGAATTTTAATGAGGGACAGGGTTCCCTCTGCAATTTTATCTGCAGCTTCTGAACATACCAACTGACAAAGCTGCCCACCTGTCAGAGCCAGAGAGGGGGTAGATATCGGTACCGTCCCAAAAGTCTGTGCAGGCCTCCAGGATGATGTCAGCTGTCCCATGGGAAAACATCTGCTCCGTGCCTGGAAGTGCAGGAGAACAACAAGTCAGCATCACACTCACCAGCTCCCAGGAAAGGGGTGTCGTACCAACTCCTCCCTGATTTGTTAAAAGAGTGTTCCTGCAAACTGCCTTGATGCACTCCAGATATTCCCTTCCCTCTGCTGAAAATATTCAGTCTCCATCGAGAAATTATTCAAGACCAGATGATATGTATTCAGCTGCTATTTGTCTGTGAGCCACGCAGTCAGTTCCTATTCTTCCCTTACACCGTGTAACAATCCTGCTCCTAAAATGGTGTTTCTGTATCCATCAGAGCAGAAGAAAAGCTATTCCTGTGTGCCTCTTCTCAGGAGACTGCAAGTGCCAGTGTGATGAGCCTATGGGGATCAAAGTCTGCCAATGCTGGAAAGTGCATTCAATTTTAGGCCTGGCATGGATCTAAAAGGTAAGAGCTATTCTTGAATACCCTCCATTCAAGTAGCAGAAGATAATTTAAGCGTGGCCCATTTGATAGCAGCCTCTTTCACAAAGGGTCCTGAAAACATGTTAAATCAGGATGGGTCAAAAGTTCAACACAGCAGATTCTACAAAAGTAACTCATGTTGTGGCCAGGGGAGAACAGAAAATCATCGGACACCACAGCTTGTCCTGTTTTCTCCCCTCCCCACTACTTTAATACAGACTTAAAATCTTTCACTCCCTGTTGTAGACAGGAGTGTTAAAAAGAGTTTCCCAAAGGTGTGTGATGTCACTTGCCTGCTGCACGTCCCAGGCACAGGACACAAGTTAAAGGATGAGGGGCTGCCTCCCCCTCCACCCTTCCTGTGCCCTTTCATTCGCACTGAGGCATTAACATTGCAGGCACGTAGACTCCCCTGTCTGGGTCCCCTCCTCCAGCTGCTCCGTGACTTTGCCCCCAACAGCTTCAAAGCTGATCTCATGAAAAAAACATCACTGCCAAGAAAAATGAGCCCAAAGGCTTCTTGCAGGCATTGTTGCTGACAGCAAACGCTCACACTAGCCAGTGAAATCAAGAGCCAAGAATATTCACTCGCACAAACCAGGCAGGGACCTTCAGGAACACTGGAGGATTTTTCAAAACATAGCAGCTCCCTGCTTTGTGCTATAAATAGTCATCACACGCCAAGTTTATCAGCATAACAAACCTCCCAGACCAATAGAAGCTGTGTGTGAAAGAAGGAGCCTGTTTCAGGGCCACAAAGGAGTACTTGTGTGGAGCTCTGGTTTGTTTTATTGTATAAACACCTAATCCTTCCCACCTTGCTCCTATGGTCAGATAGTCCCTGCTAGGCAAGAGAGAACAGGAATTGTTTATTGATTCATGCAAAAGCCATGCCCCGGGTACGCAGCAAGAGCTTGCAGATGACCATGACACACACACACACACTGCGTTCACACCTGACAGCAATTGCAACCCATTTCCCATTCATATCATCAGCATCCCACAATCCTTCTAAGGGGTAAATGACAGTGAGAGCACGCAGGAGGAACTGGAAGGAGTTCATTCAGCTGTCATTGCCAGCAAAGTGAGCTCAGCCTCTTCCCTTCCTAAATTACAAACTTAAAGGCCAGGATTTCTCTGGCACGAAGGAGAAAATGAATGAATAGGCCAAGGAGCATGCCCAGCCGTTCCTGACTGCTGGGACTCATTAGGAAGAGCCAGGCTGCCACAGCTGAGGCAGTGAGACAGAGGAAGAGAAATCGAAGAGTGCAGCCCCAGCAAAGGAAGACAGAGATGGTATCAAGCCACTTTACTCCACTGAAGACTCCACTGAGCCCCTCATTTCCATGTGGTTACTATGGACTTGGGATGAACACTACCAGATGATAAGACACATATTTCAATGGAAAAGCAAGAGAACATACAGATAGGTTACCTCCCATTTCTGTTAACAGCTGTGGAATTTATTATCTACCTCCTTTTGACTTCAGCACATCATGGGAGTGGGTGGATTCAAAGATTTATTCACAAATAGCGTATCAAGAGAGGCTAGTTATCATCATCTGGTCTGAGTCTTCTGCATAAACAGAGCCATCTGATTTCACCCAATATTATCTGCATAATCCATTATTTCTGGTTATACATACTTTAGAAAGTTTCAAGGCACAAGACTACCATGTGAGAAGTGTTCCAATGGTTAACTAACCCTGCTGGCAAAATTCCTCTTAGAATTTACTCTAGACAGCATAATCCAGGTCATACATGTATTCGTCTGAGCTCCAGCCTCTGAACTAAACCCTTTAGAAATGAGGATAAGGAGTTGAAATGAGACAACATTGAAGGTTTTTCCCCGTGCTGAGAATCTCAGCAACAGAAAAATTCTTGCTCACAAGGGCAAGATAGCAGCAATCAGGACAAATGAAAAAGCTCCTTGGTAGATTAAGATTTTAGAACTGGGCAAGAGAACACAGTTTACCCAGTAAACCTCTAGCCAGAATAATAATCATATTTCAGATTCAATATTGAACATATGTCAAGTCCAGAGAGTCAATTTAAGGCATTATGAAGAGACTAAGAGCTCTGATGGGCAAGCTGTTAAATCTTGCTGAGGTGCTTTAAGACCTCACGGTGCCCAGCTCTATGTCCTTTCCAGCCTGTTAGAACAGGAAGGAGTAGCAGGAGTGGAGAAGTCAGTATGGCTTCAGGTATCGAATTCACGATCACCATGAGTTTGCACAGTGTTTCTTATTAATATGGAATATAGAAATAAAGCATGCAATATAATACACTAGACAACTCACCAACACAATGATTTATGATTCAGGTCAGAAGGATGAGCATCACTACCTAAACCCCTGAGTAATATTCAGCCCTGGACAGTATCAGTTTCACTACCTTCATGAAGTCTGCTCAAAACCCAGTAAAACCCCCACCTTGCTCTGCATTGCCATTTGGTCCCAGAAAACAAGTTTACTAGATAGGTGTGCTATCTAAGATCATTTTAAAAAATTACTTATGACCCTGAAGTGAGCCAGAGCTGAGAAGTTCCCCCATCAATATACCACAGCACTGATCACTAAGGTGTGTTGAGCATATCCATTCTGGCCATAGGCAGAGCAAGGCCCTCACAGGGACTCCAAACTGTTCCAGCCTGACATTTTCAGGGCTCTCTACAGAAAAGATCTTCCTGTACCAAGAGGATGTGCAAAGAAAGGAGCAGCCTTACTGGTAGTGGTGTCCTTCACAAAAAGGTTAATCATGTGGCTCAGGGGTGGTCTCCTCTTGGTGATCGATGAAAGCTTCCCCAGGATTGTTTCCTTAACCATCTCATCACTCGGCAAGCGGTACAAGGCCAAATAGTTCTCCTGCTTGAAAAGATCTTTAGCACCTGGTGTGAAACCTGAAATGTAAATGTAAGAAAAATTACACTCTAAGTGAAGCAAAAGAAAGGTCTTCTCTCCTGCTTCTGTGCTACCCACTTTGCCTACACTCATTCTGACATCTCCCCAGCAACAGGTAGCTGAGCTGTGCTCCCTGTGCATCTACACCAAGATGCTCAACATCTATGATGGAGAACATTCAGAAGGACTAGATGTTATTAGTAATTACAGCCTTCGTGCTTCTGGTTCATTGAAGAGAGGAACTGTGACATTGAAGGACAGGCCCAGAAGTGAGTTCAAAAGCTTTCAGATTTTAATCCTAGTGTTACATCTAACCTCTTATCTCCCCTATGCCTCATTTTTCCCATCTATAAAACAAGCTGAAGTACCTCACATCCGTTATACCCAAACTCCTGGTAAAGCTTTACTGTAAAGACAGGGCAGCTCTCTGCCCATTAGCAAGTGTTCTTTGTCTCCTGATGTGATTGGCACATCTGAACCAGAAGAATACCAAGCCTAGCCAGGGCTGGCTGGAAATATCCTAGATGACATTTGCTCCTTTGATAGCGTCTACAATGTCAGAACTTGCCAGAAGCAATCTCTTTTAATAGACTCTCTTGGCCATCAAGCAACAACAGTCAGCTCTGTAATTCCACCTTCTCGGCAACCAGGACTGGGAAAATATTTTTCTTGTGCTCTCTAAGGATTAAGTGTCTACTGACAGCTCTGATTTCTCTGTGACTGCTCATCTAATTTCTCCTTACCTATCAGCCTGGCAAGCTCACAGAGGCCCCAGGGCACGTGGACAGGCAGCACGGCGTTGTGAGTTTCTTGGAGGGCAATGTTGCAGAGATGGTCAGAGAAGCGGCACAGACGCTCTGTCACACTGGCGTTGCAGAGGTTGAGCAGCACATTCAGGCCCAGAGGCTTGAGGGAATTCAAGTGCATGTGCCAGTTGGAGTCATCAAACTGGATGCAGGAGGGGTTCTGCTGGTCTTGGGACAGGCTAAGCATCTCAAGATGGTAGTCACACACAAAGTCTTCAGCCTCACAAGCCAACACCTCACTGTCACCAGCAACCTGGTCCAACAGACAGGAAAAATCTGCTTGGTTACAATGAATACAGCTTGAGATTGGAATCCCACAGGAAATTCACAAAGGGGAAACTCTACAGGTTTAAGTCTGTCTTAGAGTTCCATAAAAGACTACTTGTGTGCCCCTTCAGTATGTCTTACCTGAGTATGTTCCTCCTCTCCACCCTCTGTGTCCTTGCTAAAACTCACATTGGACCCAGAGGGATGCTTGCTTCTGCTGTTTGGCTTTCGATAAGGATGGGCTTCAGGAGCCTTTGGAGGGTCACTAGCCCAGTTGTTCCTCTCTTGCTCATTGGTCATGTGGATTGTATCTGCCAGAGGGCCAGAGAGCAAAGCATCTCTTTCATGGGGCTGCAAGACACCAAGAAAATGAACAGTGGTGATTCAGTGGTTGAACATGAACCATTACTGATTCACTGGCTGCTTTAGGACTCCTGTAGAAGAGGATTTCATCCTCTCTGCTTCTTTATCTTTTAAATGAAGAACTATGGCACAGGACTTCTCTACAAGCAAAGGGCTCCCTCTGTAACCTCATGTTGTGCATGTCAGCATACTACAATGTGGATTATGTATCACTCACCTCATCTTCCATCTCAGGATGGCAGAAGGACCGTGTAGAGAGCTCATCAGTCAGATCTTCATGGCTATCATGAGGTGGTTCCACTTTCCCACTGAAGAACAGAACAGTCTCTGGGCTGGGGTTTGGCCAGGAAAGAATCCCCTGCTTGTCTACACAGCAGAGCACCTAGAACATCCCACAACACCCGAAGAAAGCAAAATCTCAGTGACAACATGTCTCAGTGTTCATGCGTAGTTGTAAATATTGCAAAGTCTCTCCTTTGCCTCTCTTTCTGTCTCAAGAAGCTACGCCCAATAACCCTCCAAGAATTCCTTGTTCTGGCTGGATTGATGGGTTGTTTAACACCAATTTTATCTCAAGATATTGTAAAACTAGACATGAAGACCACAGGAAGGAAGCAACTACTTGACCTATTTAACCACCTAGTACCTTATCAGGACCTGAACCAGCTGATTCTTGAACAAGAGTCAAGAGGGTTATGGGACCAGAACCAGGGCTGGAAAATACAGACATCCTGTTAGATGCCACAGAGTGTCTCTAACCATTGTTTTAGCCAGTAAATGTGCTGCTTGAAGAAGACACGACAGTTATAAACTCTTCTAGTTTTAGGGTGCCAGAAGGGTTTTCTAATTCCAGCACAGTGAACTGGCTGGGGAAGGATGACATGAACAATGGAAATGAAGCACCCACATAGTGCTCCTCCTTCTGACAACCCAGCAATACTCACAGTGACTGATCCCAGACTATGGAGCAAGCTGGAAGTGAAGCTCAGAGTTGGGGATTTGCCTTTTAAAACAGAGAGGAAGTGGCTCCAGATACAGCGTATCATTTCCTGCCGAGGGAAGCAGAGAACATCAGTCAATTAAAGACATGTTCAGTGAAAGGTGAAGGGAGAGAAGGAAAAAAGGGAGTATGACATTACCTGCTTTTAGGTTCAACACAGTGATACACTGTAAGATAAACATCAGTCTCTGTGGGAACCTGTTAACTGATACAGCGCTGATGTTCTCAAGGGAAAGGCATTTATTCCCCCTTCCAGAGGATGCTAACAGTTGTTCTGATTGTTCAATTGAGAATTCACTGAAACTACCTTTTGTTTGTCCAAAAAACACAGGCTGGAGTTCTGAAGTGATTTCATTTGGGGTGAATCAATTGTTACCTCTTAGCACTTTCTTCCTGGAGTAACTCTCATCCCCTTGTGTTATAGCGTTTGGGGTCCTAAACTTACGATCACCCCATTTATCAGTCGGGTAACTGGAGTCACCGTGGTGAGGTGACATGCTCAACGTTACTACTGAGGCAGTGACAATGTTGGAAATAAAGCCAACACGCCCTGCCTGCTCCCTCATTACAGAGGAATTGTAACCATCATGGAAATAAACTGAAAGAAGGGCATATTTTGAAAAATTAAAATGTCAAGTAGGCACCCTTCATCTTCCACTCAAAACTGTTCCAGAGGGAGTCTGGATGGCAGCAATCAATCCAAGCACCGGAGCTGAATGTTTCTCTCTGTGCACTCATAATGTCAGCAAAACCATTTTCATTTTTTTTACATTGTTATTACAGAATCATTTTCCTTGTTGTTGTTCTGGAATGCTGTCACTGCAGAGCACTTCCCCCAAAGCTCCTTAGATCCTCGGGGTTAGTAGAGCCATAAGCTCAAATGCAAAACAATCACGAGCTGTCACTAGGAAGAAAAAAGCTCTTATTTAAACCAGTTTCTCAAAAAGTTGCATTGGTACAAAAGAAAAGCGGTGGCTCTTTCCAACAGGGAAGGTCAGCTCAAATCACTCCTACTTGACACCTGAAAACCATCTCAGCTAAATGATGAACTGCCACAGAAAGACAGCAAAATACTCAGCAAAGGATGCGTGTGTGTGCACATCCGTGTGCGTTCCTCTGTGTGGCTGGGACCAAGGAAATATGAATTGATTCTTATGATATCTAGGGACTTTTAATCACTCCTGGAGTCCATCTGTCTCCTTAAGGAAAGGGAATCTTAATGCCAGATTAGGCAGAAAAAGTGTATTTTTTCTACCCCCTCTGTTTAATCTGGATGATGCAATTTATTGAGTGGGCAGATGCATGTCCTCCCCCAGGGAAAAAGGTCTTTGGAATGTTTCTTTGCTCCAGCTTTGGAAGCACTACTAATGTGCTTAAGCTTGTTAAGGAGCCTATGAAACAGCATCAGACTTTTAAAAGGCCTGAACATCCCATGGTCCCCTCTTCACACTTGGTCACGGTGCTGACCACCATCCTCTTTGTTATTTAGTTCTGGCTTGAAGAAGGAGATTTTTCTAGTACAAGCAAAATACTTCCCTTCTCTTAGACACGCACCATGTAAAGTTTATTTTACTCCTGGAACAGAAGGTCTAGAAGGAGGTACTTTCTTCAGGACAGAAAAAGTCGATTTCAAACCACTTGCAATATTCACACAAGCACAACAGGACTCAGTATCAGTCACCTCAACCTCTGGGCAGCATTTACATGGGAAGGTGTAGGGGAAAGACATGCAACCTGCATGCATAGCAAATTAAAGCAGCAAAGGAGTGACAACAGACATCTGACACAAGTACAAAGGGTCTAGGAACAAGCAGGAGATAAGAGAGGAAGGGAAAGGATATCATGAAGTTCTGCAGTGAAGATGGAAGAAAACAATTCATAATAATAGTACCTGAGAAGATACCATCTCTGTGTAGCTGCTGAGAGTGTCCTCTGAAAACTTAGCAAGCTGCAGCAAGAGAAGAGACCAGTTACTATAATCGTGCTCAGAAATGTGTCATGAGGAACATCCTTCCCTAAATACTGTGCCTTCCGAGAGAAGAAAGCAGGAGTCCTGCCCCGTGGGAATTGCTACACCAAGGCAGACCAATAATTCATCAAAGCAATTAAGTCTTTAATGGACTATGTCTTTATCTACTTGTGAAGCACAGTCAAAGTGCTTGGTGCTGTTCATCACAGAAGAACACAGTCATTACCTGGATGTCTACAGAGAAAATAATAGCGATTAGACCTAGTGGAGGCTCTTTCTGGATGGTTATTTTTAGACAGAAAGAGCCAGGATTGACTGATCTGTTTTTAAGCTATTTGGGTCAGTTAAAAGGAAGGAGCTGGAAGAGAAGGTTGTAAAAGCAGGTGCCAGGAACACAAGGGACACAGAGGAATGAGGTGATATGAACGGGACGTGGATAGGAAATGAAAAGAAATTATAGCAGGGCACTACCACGGGGCTCTTGGAATTACACCAAGACATTTGCTGCCTCAAGATTTGTGCATCCAGCACAAAGGATTCCACAGGAGATATGATACTGAAAAACTGTTTAAATTTAAGTATATTCATAAGCATAAGCAAATATGGCAATTCCATTTGTACGTAGGTAAAATGACACCTCAAACAATAAGGCATATATCCGGCACTTTAAATAGGATCAGTTTAACAAAGCTGAAAAATGCCAAGAGAAATGTCAGAAATCATTTAAACTGAGAACTACTACAGACAATTAGGAACTGTTTAACAATGTTTTATTAAAAAAGCAGCAAGAGTAAAAATAAAATAGTCCAATTTTGAACTGAAGTGAAAACAGACGTAAAAATTAACATAAAAATAAGAAAAGGTAGGTAATGAAACCCAGTCTACTGCCTTCAAAGACAGTGAGATTGCAAATGCTATTGCGGGTCTGTTAAATATTGCTACTCCCTATGCAGTGATATAATCACACCCTATGATAACGATGAAATATTTTCCATTCTAGTACTAATGGCTGGAATTAACTGTTTAAATTAGCAGATCGGGACAACTTTCTGACTGTTACTGCTGCTTCTGCACAAGGCTTGAAGCATGGGTTAACTCCCAGTGCAATGGAAGCAAGCTCATGCAGTGCCAACCCTTGACAAGGGTGAGGAGAACAAAGTTACCACAGGATCCCAGACAGACTTTGATTTCAGACAGAATAACAGAGCAGCAAATACGAGACTCAATTAGAAGAAAAGAAGTGGAATAATGTCACCAGCGCCAAACACCACAAGTGTGTAAGTAATAAATCTCACCAAACTACTGTGATAACTTTTCTGACAAAGTTACAAGCTTGACTGACATACAAGCTTGACATAGACCACTTGGTACTTTGACTAGAAAAAAATGCTTTCCTGGTTTTCCAAAAAAAATGGAGTAATACCGGAGAGAAAAGGGCCCATATTAAATATTTTAGAAATAGACTATCTCTAAATGGAGCAGAAGCTGACAAATATTTGCAATAGGATGTGTTACTAGCTCAAGCAGGGGCAAATTCTGGGTATGTTGTTAATAGCCTCAAAGAAAACTAAACAACCATTACTGATAGAGACTGTAAACTATACAAAGTTTGGGGCAGGGTCTAGCAATAAAGAGAACAGACCACTGTTATTGAGCAATGTGGATTACTTGGTAAATAAGGAAAAACACAGATACCAACAGGCACAAAAGCAAGGCTGCATACCTAGGAGCAAAAATGAAGCCTGGGCTTACAGGATGAGGACCCTGTCTTAGAAAGCAGTAGCTGTAGATTATCATCTGAACAAAGCCTAGCCGTTTAAAGCAGTGGCTTAAAGATCTAATATGATCCTTTGTTGTGCTAACAATGGAACATGGAGTAGAGAGTCCAAATTACTCTGAACTTTAGCACAAGCATAACTGTTACTCGAATATTTTGTGGGTTTTGGAGGTTCATAATTATACAGTGATCCTGAAGCACTGGAGGAAGCTAAGAGGAAAGCCAAATGAAAGATTAGAGCATTGGAAAATATGCTTATAGTGACTCAAGGTGCTTAAACAGTTTACTTAACCAAAGAGACGGTAAAAGTGAATCTGAGTGGGTACAACAGACCAGAAATTTGATTGACGTGCTCTTAAATCTAGGAGACAAAAGATGTGAATGTTCCAAGGGCTGGAAACCAGATACTATAAAAATTCCCACTAACACAGATTGCCCATTTTTGGCAGTGAAGGTAAATAATTACTGAAACGATCTATCAAAGGCAGCACAAATGTTTTCAAACCAACATCAAATTCCTTTCTAAAAGGAATGCTGCTGCAGTCCAACTGTAGTAATGCAACTTGAGGCAGGAGCTTGCCTGGAGGGGGACTGGTTTGTGTCCCGCAGGAGTCTGACTAACCAGTCACAAGGGTCACCTAAAGCCTTGAAAAACTGGGAACCAAACAGCTGGAACATGATGGGAGGGGACAGAAGTTGGAGAAGAGTGTCACACTGGCCAAGTGCTTGGAGAGGCAGAAGGTCTTACCTGCTACATTCTGAACAGAGTAGAGAGAGGGAAGGAGTGAACTAGAGAGGCCAAGAGAAGACTGCCCTGGTCAAGGGGGAGAATGACCAAGGCACATCACAAGAGTTGTTCTGCAGCAGCAAGGATGGAGGGTCATGTTTGAGATGTCACAGAAAGAGCTGGCTTGACAGAGTGAGTTGCCTGGACAGGAAAAAAGAGAAGACAGGAAAGAACACAAGGAAGGTGCAAGTATGAGTGACAAGGCAAATGGGTACGTTGAGAATGATGAAGCAGGGAAGCCAAGGAGCTCTGGCTTTCCCAGCAAATAGCAAGGTATGAAGGGAAAGAGGAAGGTTCCAAAGAAAGAAACCAAGTGATGCTGAGAATGGGTGGGAAAGGTGAAGTGGAAAAAACACTGAAAAGAGACGGTAAAGGTGGACACGCCACTGAGGGAGGTAATGTGCGTCCTCCCTCCCCGGACACAGGCAGCTTAGTCATGGACAACCTATAGGAAAAAGTATAGAAAACACACACCCAGGGCCACAGAGTCAAGAAAAGATAAGGAGGAGAGAGAAACTCTGTCCAAATACAGGTATACCAGAAGTCAGCCCAGAAGACAAACAGCACAAAGCATCTCACCAATACTGCCACCAGGAGAGAGCAAGAGACACCCACCAGCACATCCAGTTCAGGGTCACACGCCCATCAGGCTGCCAAACTCCATTCCCCAAACCAGCACAACCACCAGAAATTCCTCTTACTCCCTGATCTACTACAAAGGCCATGCCTGCAAGCAAAGCCCCTGAGCAGCAGCAAAGGGCTGTTCAGCCCAAACACTAAAACAAGGGATTGCAGAGGACCTTGTGTATTCCATTCCTTCTCAGTGGCTAAACGTTCCCTGGTTATAGTGTAGTGACCACAGGACATTTTTCTCCATGCTAATCCTTCTGGCAGATTGTATTTAGCTGATAGAAAGTGCATGCCTTAAAGAGGTTTATGGAATCACTGGAGCTTCCTACCACTTTGGGATATTTGTACACATGTTGAAAAAATTAAAACAAGAAGTCACACTGCTCCAGGGAGACGGTGTAGCTGTAGTTTTTACAGTCAAATGGACACATATGCTGAATTCATTGTGCTCACTTCACAGAGCCCTTCTCATCTCCTGCCCTTCTCTCTGCAATGGTTTGATGTGGAGAGATACCTACCAGTGAGGTGGATGAGGCCTTGCTCATCTGGGCCAAGACTCTGGCTTCTCCAAAGGCTGTAGCAAGGATCCACAGGACAGGAAAGAGCAATGGAAGGATGGGTAGGACACCATTCACCTGGAAAAAAAATTGTAATTATCAGCCATCACAGAGACAATAAAAAGTCAGACCTTTTACCTGACATCTTTTCCACCACAGTGAGAGGATGGGTAAAAGGCACTGGCAGGAAGGAAGGAAGGAGACAGCTTGCACTGGAAACTGTGTGACATGGGGAGGGGAGACAGATACACCCTTAGGCCTTTGTAGTGAAGGAAGACCTGAATAAATCACACTAACTTGCAGCTGGTTTTCCTGCTGAATTTGGCATAAACTCTTACAAGTTTAAAGGCAAAGGATACCATATAGATATATTTATGTACACACATATAGTCACATACATGGCAAGTGAGAGAGAGCAAACAGCATGAAGGGCAGCCTAGGAGGAATGGCCACAGTAGAGCTGTTGTCCTGCTCCACTGAGAGCTCCTGGATCCAGCATGCCCAAGAACGTGCACAGGATGCTGACATGGGATGAAGCAAGCTGCTGAGGGAGGGAGTTGGTCCCAGAGGTGCTCTGGGGAAGAGATGTACTGGAGTTCAAAGCTTTCCTTTACCTGTAGCTGAAGAAGAGTGTACTGCCAAGAAGCAATTCCAGGAGCTTTGAAAATGAAGCGCACTGCATTGGTGATGAGGAAGCCAGCCTGCAATTCAAATAGAAATGACACCATCAGCCAACTACTAGAACTTGCAGGGAAGGAGTTTTCACCACCTTGTAACATTCTCATCCCTAGGAAAGCCTGGAAGATATGCTTAGTCTGCTGCTACAGTTCCTCCCTCCACTATCGCTGCTGGATGGCTCAGCATCTTTGCTTCTCTGAACTACCCAAGGTACACACACACAGAGCCAGCTGCGTGAGCTGGGGCCTGGACACAATTTCCTGTTGATGGCTGAAAATTCTTCACCTTTATTGACAAAACATGGCTCTATTCAACAACAAAGGCTTGAAATGTGACCTACCAGTACAATAGGGACAGCATATTTCAGCATCACAGACTGGACAGTGAATCTCTCATTATCCAAGGCTGTCACAGGACGTGACAATGCCATTTCCAAACACCACCTAAAAAATGGAAAACAGCTTGAGATTTCAGCAACCAAAACCCTAACCCTGCACTTTCCTCAGATATAAACCTCCTAGTAGACCCGATTAGAACACTGTGTTTACCCTATGCTAAGGGAGATGACATTCAAAAGAAGCCAAATTCTGCCATAGCAGCATTGCACTTGCCATGGGAAATCTGCAGTGCTGCTGAGCAAATTCCCCAGCCCGCTAAACAGGAAGGCTCCATCACCCCAATGTGCACTGAAACTCCAAGAGGACATTCAGATATCTGTATCCAGATGACTAAAGGGTGTCGTATCGCCATTTATATCAAATGTATGAAACCTGTGGCCTCCTTGCATTGTTCAAACGTGTTTGGAAAGTAATAATCTGAATGGTAATACATAACATATTTGTGGTTTTATATATGAGCCTCACCTGCCAGGACAACTGCAGACAGACAGTAGGAGACTTACAGCATTCCCAGGTAACAGAGGAGACACAGCACAGCAGATTTGGCAATTTCCATCCTGGACTGCTGAGTCTCATTCTTTTCTGACATGAGGCAGCAACAAGGACACATTCAAACTATTTAGGGACTGTGCACTGTATTGAACCCACCTGACATTATCAATTATTGGGGTCTTCAGGACACGGAAGAGACGATACAGCTGAGGGTTCTGAGGTCCCTTCTTCACTTCTCCCCTTGGGGAAGGTGGAGGTGAGAAAGGTGGAAACAGATCTCCTGGCTCCAGAACTATGTGCTCATCATCCTAGAAAACAAGTGAGAACCCAAAGGCAGCAGAGTGGGAGCCTCAGTGGAATCCTGCTGCAGGGGACCAGAAGTTTAGTGCAGCAGGATCCCTCCCAGTGTCACAGTTCCTTCTATCAGCTCTCAAAAAATCAATAGCTAAACTAGCTAAAATGAAATCCTTGTGTTGAACCACATCTGGTGATTTCATAGAAATTGGCATTTGGAGTGAAAGTTACAATAAAACCCAACAAAGGTAAATTTGAAGCTTTAAACTCTTTCCAGTCTTCTTCAAGGAGCAAAATCTTTGCATAGATCTTGTAACTGATTTGTTAATTTACTTCTACTCCAAGTATTTTATCTTATCTTCTTTTGTAATAAGTCAGGAGCAAGGAGAAGGTCAAAGCAGACAAACTATATTTCTCCACATAAAACCCAGGATAAAGTAAGGGGTTTGTATGTCAGATCATCCTACTGGACAGATTCATGGCACTTATATTTAGCACCACATTACAACTCCCCCTTGACCTGGAAGAGATGGAAATATGGTACTTCGGTATCACGTTAGTGTCTCCTGACCACTGGGTTTAGAAGTTCATTCAGACACAGCCTGTCTAACGAAGCACCATCCTTGACTGAGCTGGAATTTCAAACTATTTTCAAGGTCAGAAGAAATCAAACACTCCAATAATCTGTACACTAGGAATTAGAGCCTTAGCAAGGAAATCCTGGGAAATACATTGTTACAGGCCAGGGAATTAAGACAAACAAGTTACCTTAATCCCTCTCAGAGAAGCAAATGACTCCTGGCCTGGCCTCAAAGCAATGATGTCTCCTTCTACCAACAGGCTCACGGGCAGGTTGACAAGATGACCATCCCTGTAGGCCCAGTGAAGGGACCAGGATGGGGCATAAGGCATGTGAAGGTCAGGGTACATGGAGTCTGGCCATTTCACCTCTTTGCCAAGTGTATCTGAAAGCCCAAAGTGTGAAAGAATTAAGTGATAACAATTTTGGAGGGGCGAATCAGACATTGATGTACATCCTGTCGGGGCTATGGGTTCTCCAGCGCTAAACTCAGTCCATTCCCATAATCTTTTATCACCTATCTTTTTCTCCTTGATGGCTTTTCCCCTCTGTCTCCCCCCAGTATTAACAACTAAACATAGTAATTTTATAACCTTAAATACATACTGGAACAATGGAAAAGCTAAAGGCTGTCCTTAAAATCGCAGCACTGAAATTAACTGCCTCCTCAGGTTCAAAACACCCTGTTGAGACGATGCTCACACACAGCAATTTATGTCCTTCTGTTCTGTGTTGTGGTACAACCCCACACATTCTTCTCTCATCATCTGCTACAAGGCAGATATTTTTGGAAGATATTGAGGATCTGAATTACTCCAAAGCGCAGACATAACAGACGCCTACCTGATAACACACAGATTGGAAGCACATGGCCACACGACGGCCCAAAATAATTATTCTACAGGACAGGCAGGAGCGGGACCCAATTCTCACAGCCTGTTTCTGTGTAACACAGGGGAAGGCTAATAAGCTCAATTAGTAATGTATGTGATCAGGTCTTGAGAAAAATCCAATGGGAGGAAAACATAAATGCAAATGAGAGACAGATTAATATGACCTCACCATTTATCTTATCAATGATTGTCTGAAGTCTCCTCTCCACCTCTCTGCACTTCAGCCTCTCTTGACGCCCAATCATGATGAGATCCAAGAGGAGAAGGAAGAAGAGTGCCAGCGCATTAACTATCTCAGCACCTTGGCTTTGCACGGCAAAACAGAAGAAAGCAGATGAGGTTGGAGTAAACGAGCAGAACACACTGCCAGCCACCCACAGAGATAAATGCAAACCCGCTCATTGTTTATGCCTACATCCCGCAGACAAGGCTAAAAAGGAAAAGCAGGGGAGCTATGATCACACTTCTCTAGAACAATGCCACCAGAGAAGTCTGAAAGCATCTGTCTAAATTTAAAAATGCCCTTACAAATACGGTCAAGGCATGCACAGTGACTTCTCCTATGAGCCACTAACTCCTCCAGTTTCAAAATCCTTCCTAACTATGATAATGCCTTAGGATTCTTCAAGATGTAGGAATGCTGCAGAAAAAAAATCTCAGTCTCTCTGTAAGACGCTCTATTAGAACTAGAATCAAGTTGGCTGAAGTTTTTTTTCTGATAGGGACAGAATTACCAGTGTGAGTATGTTGAGGTCTGTATGTCTAGACAGAATGAGGGGGAGCACTTCCATCAGCCACAGGCAGGGTCTCAAAGCGATACAAAACTACCACCTTACTTCACTTAACCAGCATAGGGTGCTTTCCTTACCTCCCCTGTGGTTGGCTCCCATAGCAGCACAGCAGCAACAGCACTGCCAGAAGCATCAGAGATGCACCGGGCCAGTGGAAACAGGAGCAACGGTTACCATGGTACAGAAAACTGCTCCTCCACACCTCCTGCAAAAGGAGAGCAGCAAACATTCAGCACCCGTGAAATACAGAGCCAGACGTTTGAAAAAGCAGAGTGAAAAGGCAGCAGATGAAAGTCCAGAGTGAACACAACTTTGTAAAACCCCTGAATGTAGTACAGAGCATCCCAGACCAGTTATGCCAATACTAAAGCACTAACTGCTCAGCTGGCAAATCTGGGTGAACACTCTCTGCTTTACTCTTGCTTGGAAGAATGAAAAGGGTTCTGGGCCAGGCTGCTCCATTGTCACTAACCAAGCAAGGAACACTTATAAATGCTGGGCATAAACACTACCGCTTTGTGTCCAACACACACAGCAGACAAGGGGAGACTACTGTGCTTCATAGCTCTTTCTCTCCACCTGGTAAGAACCCCAGCACACTGCCATTAGTTGCTCTTGAAGCCCTTAGATCCTTCACAGGTGAAGCTAAGCTCCTGTAGAGCTCCAACATCCTGGAGAGGAATACTGAGAGAAATATACCATCAGGTGGATCCCTGCCTTGTTCCCAAGGACTTTAGCAGTTCTAGACCCAGACACTCTACAGCAGCAGTCTGGGAGGGAGTGCGGGGAACTTCTGTTTAATCTTCAGCTTCACTTTGAGAAGGGGAGACTGAGGGCCCAACCTTGTGCTTTTTGGTGCCTCACCTTCCATGAAGTCACTTTTTTCCGTTCTTTCTGATGCCCCTCCAGCAGTACTGACAACTGGTCTCTCAGGATCGTGAGGGCTTTCTTTGTGGTAAGGCCCAAACTTGAGGTCATCTCATCCTGAGGTGCCAGAAAAACAATCTGATTAGTGCTTTCCTATTTTCTTTTTAGGCATTTTTCCTGGCAGCTGACTAAGCACCCTACTGTGAATGCCTTGCACTCATCATCACCAGTCTGATTCTCCATTTTCCTGAAATCATCTTCCCTCCTGTGAACTTCAGACTGCTGGCTGGAATTCGAGCACTTAGATAATATCAGGTAAACAAAACGATCCTGACTTTGCTGGATAAATACTTTATCAAAGCACAATACCAAGTCATTTCTGCAAAACAAGATTGTAATCAGCAGAGGCTGAGGACAATACAAAGGGAGGCTGCTCAGGTCCGAGGTTATGCAGGCTTGAACTGGTATCAGCGGGCAGAAACAGCAGAATACACACAGTTATGGTAGAATTTTATAATGATCCAGAAAGGATTTTGCTAACAGTAGTAACAACTAAGTAGTAGAATATCTGCAGTTCTGAACAAGAGGGATGCAATTTCTACAACTGCTCATTATGAATTTTTGGCTATTTTCCTGCTTCCATTGCGACTTTGGCGCAGAAGCCCCCAGATTTAAGTGCTAGGCCATGGATCAGCTCAGGCGGAGAGACGACTCTAGCATCAACTCCTCCTTTTACAAAACAAAGCACTAGAGTTTTAAGTGCCAAACTGTGTGAACGTATGAGGGAGGCATTTGAACTTGAAGGAGGCACAGAGGGTCCAGAGCACTGTTCCCTCACTGGTCAGCAAAGAGGCATCAGCCTGAAAGGACACAACCCAGGGATGTGATTAAGGGATCAAGATGATTTAGGGAGTGGAGCATCTCCCATAGGAGGAAAGGCTGAGGGAGCTGGGTCTCTTTAGCTTGGAGAAGAGGAGACTGAGGGGTGACCTTATTAACATTTATAAATATGTAAAGGGTGAGTGTCAGGAGGATGGAGCCAGGCTCTTCTCAGTGACATCCAACGATAGGACAAGGGGTAATGGATGCAAGCTGGAACATAGGAGATTCCAGTTAAATATGAGGAAACATTTCTTCACAGTGAGAGTGACTGAACACTGGCAGGGGCTGCCCAGGGAGGTTGTGGAGTCTCCTTCTCTGGAGACATTCAAAACTCGCCTGGACACGTTCCTGTGTGACCTGCTCTAGGTGTTCCTGCTCCAGCAGGGGGATTGGACTAGATGAGCTTTCAAGGTCCCTTCCTATCCCTGATATTCTGTGATTCTGTGATTCTGTAATGTGCCATCTGGAAAACACTGCTATAAGGTGCTGGTAAGAAGAAAGCGGGGTGAAGACTTGCATTTCTAGGGCAAGAGCACAAGTACTTTCCTTTATTTCAAATCACAGAGACTACTGAGAGATACTGTGAGTACCAGACCACTGAAAGTGAATCACCATGGAAAAGCAGGCAGGTGTCCATGAGAGTGCTACAGCAGATGCTGGGAACTGGTCAACAAAAGTTCTCCTTTGCATTTCATGTTTTAATACAAACACCTTGAGGGTGTACAGCACATAGGACATCCTGCCTGTTAAGACACATTCAGGTGTATCACACTGTTTACAGAGTGCAGAACTACTGAACACACAGCAGCCTGGAAGCTTTCCCCCTCTGGTCCTCAGCAGATACAGCTCAGGCAGGAGCTGCAGCTCTTCCTATTCTTGCAGTCACCAGCTCCTCCAGCCCTGCCAAGTCCTCTGTGGTCTCAAACTGCCGCAGCTCTGCTCTTCAGGAGCTGCCTGCACCTACCCAGCTCCGCAAGGGCAGCTCAGCTGTGATGTGCACTTCTTCTTCCTTAACCGAGCAGTTTCAAGATCAACATTTACTGTAAACTTAATCTCGGACTTCAGAATCATTTGCTTTGACAGCCCGATCCAAAACTCCAACGTAAGCATCAAGGAATAGCAGATAGAGGCTCTTTAAGCAACCATCTACCACACACAGACACTTCCCACCTACCAGGGACAATTTGAAACAGCAAATTCAGATGGGCAGAGTGTAGCAATGCTGCTTTAGTTGCACTTTTACAGAACTAAAAATAATCCTGCTGTAGTTTTCAGCCTCCGTGTCAGTTTTAGGATTAGAGGAAGCAGTTCTGTGTCGTTCTTGGAAGCAGCCCAGGTAACATCAGCACAGGACTGAACGTAGGAGTCTCTCAAAGACTCCCAGAGGAGAAGATGGCAGGCGATGGAGCTGGCAAGGGACACACTGCTGCACTGCAGGACTGCTGCAAACAGGAGTGCCTGAGAGCAACATGGAGCAAGGGACAGTAAGGTGTCTCTCTCCACTGACCACTGGATGTTTGGGGCACAGCAAAGCGCCCACAGAAACACTCACCCTCTCCGACACTGGGAAAGCAGACAAATAAATAAGAGGGACTTTAACGGAAAAGCAAAGTCTGCTTAGACACCAGGCTGGTTCCAATGGACACATTAAGAGCTACAGAAGAAATGAGAGGAAAACCTGCAGTGAATGCCAACATGCTGCCCGGAGAGAGAAATTGCCACATCACAGCAGGCAGCGAGCAGAACAAGGCAGCAAATCCAGAGGTAATCAAAAACGTTCCTGAAATACTTACAAACCTGCTCCAGTCTTTACACTGGAGTTACTGGTTTGCCCTAGTTTCAGTCAAGGTAAGGGCAGCCACAAAGGAAGGTGACTGTAGCGGGTGAGAGAGGAGAAGTGCAGAGCATGGCAGGGCTGGGGCAGAAGAACGGCAGAAGGGCAGGAATCACCCATCCTGACTATTAAAACGTGGAGTATTTGGCAAAGCAGACAAGCCAGCCTGGTAAACAAGCAGAGTGATAATGTGAGAGGCTGCCTGGTGTGACTCAGATAACCTGCTGCCGGGGAGCACCAAGGGAACCTGTGCAGGACCAGGGAATGAGAAGGAGAGGCGAGAAGAGCCACCCTGAGCTACTGGCAAGGGGCGGCTCTAGGTTTTTGCAATGAGAACTGCCCTGCTAAGTCATCAGCTGCTAATGAGGCATTTTTTAAATGCCCCGAAGTAAACCTTTGTATATGGCAAACCCAGGCACTATTAAGCTGTCCCAGAGGGATCTTTCCAGCCTTTCATCAGCTGCAAATGCTCTTCCTGCCACAAAACAGGAGGTGAGCACCCCAGGGGGAAGAAGTCACTCACAGGAGGTATCGGTTCATTAATAAAACCCTCAACATTCACATCTTTGCCTTGGAAAGTTGCATTCAAAGAGTAATCCTCTAATTTTCAGGTCAAAACAAAAACAGCAAGATGCCTTCCCACCAGCTGCCTTAACATAGGGTTTCCTCTGAAGAAAAAAAAAAAGAAAAAAGATAAAAAACAGACAGTAAATTCCAAGTTACAGTGAAAGCAAACCCCTGATGGGTGTCAGGAGGCATTTTAAAAGGCTGTACTTTCCTTTTGCCCATGCCTAAATGGGAAAAGTCCTGATGAGAAAATGAACAGTTGCTTTCTCCTCTGCCCCTGAGAGGCAGGAGAGCAGATGAACCTCTGAGTGCACTTAGGGCTCCTCCAGAGCTGACCCTGGCTATCTCAGCCTCAGGCCGAGAGCCATGACTGAAGCCAGGTTAACACAAGGCGACTGCAAACTTCTGCCTGGCAGACAATACAGCGTCTCTCTTGGAGCTGTACCCTGCAGGGTGGCTGTGAAGGAAAAAGCACAGTGCAGTGCAAGAGGTTGTTTTTGTATAGGTGATTTAATTTTCTAGAGAGAACGAATGCCCCAAGGTGTGGACTGGATGAGAAGATGAAAAGATGCGTGAATATGCTCCTCTCTTCTCCTCTTCCAGTAAATATCCTAAATGTTAAATTACTCCTTAGTTTGCCTGCAAACATCAGGGAAAGGGAACTTGTCCTGGATCAAATGCCTGATTTTAGGAGCTGGTTTGGCTTTTCAGGAAGGAGACAAGAAGCAGCTCAGAGCTAGATGTGGAGCCACAGAATCAGTACACTATTCTTTGCCTTCTCTCAACTGGGCCTCCATAGTTTGACAGACTTGGCAAACACCCAATGATCCAAGAGCTTGTTTAAATCTCTAACCTTGCCTGGCTCACAGCAGAAAGGTTTCCTTTGCCTTGCAGGAGCATTTTCACACTGAAAGGTAGGAAAAGAGTGGTTATCTTCTGATTCTTCATCCCACAGTGTGAAGTTGCTCCTGAGCATCAGCACCTACTCCAGCAGCCCAACTTCACCCTCACAAAAAATCACCACTGGTTCCTGATCGCTCCTCCTAAAATTCCTATTCTTTTAAACAGAACCACTCAAGAGGATCTTAAAAGGTTTATCAGCTATTCTCACACTCCCTGCCCCCCAACAAAGACAGAGGTCTTGCTCCTTCCTTCAAGAGGAACAAGCAAGCAGAGGTCAGAATGTATACAGGTGAAAAATGGACACAAAATATTAGTATATTCAACTCCTCTGATATTTTCACACAGCCATTACACATCCATAGTAGCATATTTATTTGTTGTACTGGTAGATGTTGATATAAGATGTGGTGGTGTATCGCAGAAGCCAAACATTTTGTCAAATAATACTGGAACACAAATATATTCCTTGCTTTACAGGGGGTTAAATCATCCTCCATCCTCTATGGATTCAGTCTCTTGCAGAATAGGGGCTTCTCACCAAGACTGCCATACACTTGATTCTAACTGCCTTTACAAAGACTGTTTAAACAAATAAGAGAATAGAAAACAGAAGATTTGCTAGAAGCTTTAATTTTCACAGACTGCAGTACCACCCCTGCGATGCAGAGTGGTCTGGGAAACCCCCACGAGGCAGCTGTCAGATTGCTTCCCTCTTTCCAGGCTGCATGTACTAGACTCTTTTTTAACAATTCTCTACTGCTTTTCAGATTTAAACAGTTGGAGGTGGGAAACTGGGCAACAGAATGTTCTTCCTTTTTCTGAGAGCTATTTTGCATTCCTTAGCAGAAAAAGAAGGCAGTTTTTAATTTAACAATGACATTTTGCAGGCTATTAATCTACTTCAAGGGTAACACCTCCTGAGATGTTAAGCATTATTCACAGTTTCAAAAACACATGAGAAGGAGTAACTCTACCAGATTCACATTTAGTACTGGAAGGCAGATTCTTGCTTAGAGTAAGGCTCAATATGACAGACAGTGGAGTTTTTTGGGTCTCATCAGAGAGGGTGACAGACATGCACAGAACAGCATGCAATTTCTTGGGGCAATGTTTCTTACAGCAGGCTAGTGCTAGAGCTGGATTTATTCTTGTTCTAAAGTAAATCATACACCAGTGTGCTACAGCTCTGCCCAACCACAGCTGCTGGGCACTCAGACTGCCTGAAATGGCATATCCATGCTACAGAATGATACAGATGTAGGCAGCAAAGCCAATGTATAGGCCATTCTGGGCAAAAGTTTCATACATCCCTGGTCCTGATTATGCTTTTTGTCTTTCTTAGTGCTCACCTGGTTACTTTTCAAATGAGGTCTGATCCCTGACTCCTAGCAAGAGTGCCTCTCTAGTGACCCAGGCTACACCTTGACATATTTCTACTCCACAGGATGATCTTTTCATTAGGACTCTGGACTAACCATCAGGACAGCTGGATTCTGTTCTTTGCCACAGATTTTTGGATGGCAGTGTGAAAATGGGACACTCCTCTGGGATGGCAGTGTGAAAATGGAACACTCCTCTGGGATGGCAGTGTGAGAATGGGATGCTCCTCTGCGCCATAGTTTCTCATCACAGAGATGGGAGACAGAGATCTTGGAGACTACCAACTCCCCACCAACTGTAGGCGTTGTGAAGATTATAATATTCACCAACCCACCTGAACACAACTGGAAAGCACAGAAAAAAGAAAGATATGTTGATACCTGCATGATTTAGGCAGCTCCATCAAGCAGATAATGGTTGCGTGGGGAGCACTGCCTTTAAAACTGGACTTGCTGGGAAAGGTACTGGAAAGCACAATAAACACAGCTGTTAAACTTGGTTTAAATGCCACCTGACACAAGCTTGGCAGCCACAGCTTAGCTGTTGGTGGTCTCAATTCAAATGAAACAAGCAAAGTCTTCAGCACAGCAGTGCCCAAATTAACGGCCAGAGCAATAGTCAACAACTGTCTCCTTCCTCCATCTGCAGCAACAGTATGAAAGGCAGCCCAGGCCTCCCCCTGCCTCTGGACAAAAGAGTCCCCACAGCTTGGAACTGGGTGCCTGGAGGGGTTTCAGTGTGGTCCCTGGTTTTGAGGCTCCCCGCAGCTCATCCTTAACAGGGCCTGCAGACTTAAGACTGCAAAGAGACACATCTGCAGGAGCACAGATCTCTGAGAGATCTGGCCAAAGCACTGCTAATCAGCTGTCTGAATCACCACTGCATTTTAGTGTGAACAGAGCTCATTTTAATCCAGACAATGACATTCACATTTTATGCCCACCATAAAGCACAGAGTAAGATGCCAATAGCACGATCAACCTTTCCATTATGAGTAATGCAAAGTCCAGTGCTTTGCTTCTCCCTCAGCCAGTAGCAGTTCAACAGCAGATAAAGACGTGACGCTCCCCAGGTAAAAGCTCAGTTTTGAATCGTCTGGTCTCTCCCTTCGGTCCTGTTTGCAGCAGCAAATCCCCAACCATAGTTACCTGCTCCACCAGGCTGCTGGCAGGATGAAGCAGTGTTTATGCAGCGCTTTGCAGCTCACCTGTACTATGTAATTATTGAGCTTTCATTACTGTAATTTATCCAGTTACAGTATTCCTCCAAGTTCAGAGAGCAGTTAGGGATCCGTATGTATTCTGGCTTCAACACAGAGCATACTACCTTATGCCAATGCAGAACTTACTCCAGAGGATGCTAATCCCCTCCCAGAGGCCAGCACTGCTCAGAAATCCACAAGAACTTCAGCCCATCTTTCATTCTCCCTACTAGTTTCCTTCCCATCCCCACTTCTTTACCTGAGGTCCTTGGGGGCTAAAACTATAATACAGCCTAGCAGATACACTGCGAGACATTTCAAAGGGATAAAGAGGTTCAACACCTACAGATCACAGCCCATGGAAGATACAGACAAATCTAAGTCTTGAGGCAGAGGGACAGCAGAGCAGGAATCAGCAGCTAAAATCATGTTTGGTCCCTCCTGTTGGTTCTACGGTTAAATTTGCAGTTTAAAACAGAGCTTCTTTCCCCATCCCCTCTAACATCAAGCCATTCTCCAGCTAAAATCATCATTCCCTGTTTCATGTCCTGTCATAACCACTTTCCCCAAAACCTCAAAGCTCTGCATGCACCATCGCATCAGGCAGGATGCAGGCTGGGGAGGGAGAGAGGGAAAGCCATTTTGAATTTAAATGTTAAGGGAGAGAAACTTACTTTGTGGCATTTGCCTTGGTGGGGGATCCAGAGATCGGCCTGCTTGAAGAGCATCTGGGCTAAATTCCTGCACCACTTCCCCAGCAACTTGTGCTGCTGCTGCTGCTCTCCAAAAATGAGAGAGCAAAGACGGAGAGAGAGCAAGACTGTGCAGAGCCCAGCGCTGCAGAGAATGAGACAGAAGCAGCAGAGTGAAGCACCAGTCTGCTGATTAATTCAGCCTGTTTCCAGTCACACTGCATATCCAGCAAGGAGGCGGTGGATGGGGGTGGGGGATGAGGGATAGAAAGGAGGCAAAAAANAGAAAGTTTGCCCAGGATAGCACCAGACAGTCCATTCATCAAATGGAGCCGATGCAGCCAGAACCCCTGCGTTCCCTGCCTGTAGAAATGCATATGCAGGCACAGTAAGGATTGATGCTGACAAACAGGGGTCTGTGGAAAATCAGATAGCAAATTAGAAAAGACAAAGCACTATAAAATACACTACAGGGGAAGGAACACCTGAGCAGGCAAGGAAAAAGACAATATGAGACAGAGAGATCTAGGAATACTAACTCCTCTACATTAACCTAGGAGAGACTTCCAGATGACTCCACAGCTTTGGAATCATGCTCGATTAAAAAATATAAGCATTTGCTGTTTAAACAAGTTGTAATGGTTATAGGTTCAGTCTGAAGTGTTCCCTCCCTATTCTCTGATTAATAAAGAAAGCAGCAAAAGCCTCTCTCATCATCCAATATTCCTGTATCCTGAGCCTCACAATCCAAAACAACTGCTGCACACAAATTTTTCACTGGCACACACCATCCCTGGGGCTCCCCGTTTACTGACACCTGGGCAGTGACACAGAGAAGGGAAAGGATTAGCATAGACAAGGAAGGGCTGAGTGGAACAACAGGTAATGGGATAAAAAGGCCTTTGAAGGGGAAGGAGAAATGAGTCTTCTCTCTCATTTTCATCTTTTACAGGAAAGCTTCCCTCTCATTGTTGCAGGGAAGCACTTTTAGAAGTGGGTTTTTATATAGCTCCTACTTCAGTGCTGTCCTAATTCTGTCTGGGGCTTCCCAGCTCTGCAAAGTGATCACTAAACCAATTACATTCATTTCACACAGAAAGGGGTAAAGAACTGGCCCAGCCAAGAACCCCATCGGTCGCTTGCCAAGGATTACAGCTGGCCAGTACAGAATGAAACAGACAGGCACAGGAAAGGCTTCCAGCCTCAGCTTATCATGTAGCTTTGAAGACCACATACAGGTGTCAGGATTTGCCTACCATCCCTGGCCAAGCTCTTCACTTCCTTCCCTTCCCCAAGATTCAGGTGTCTAAATAGGCACAGCTCATATTCCATGTTTAAAGCCAGAAGTGCAGAGATTAAGAGGTCTCAGTATTTACAGCAAACCCAACACAGACCTAAGACAACTGAAGAAACTAGTTCTTACCTCTGTGTCAGCACTGAGTTACACATCAATATGTAATCTCACAAAGCTCTTAAAGCAGAAGGGAAGCGGACATTGCATTTTATGTCACTTCAGGAGAAAGGGGGGAGAAAGAAGCAAGACATCCTTCATCATTCTGTAGGGCATTTTGTTACCTAGACAATTTTAAACCACAGAGACGAACAAAATGTCCTAATGGCAGAATTTTTCCTCCCTTCCTCTTTTCCTGCTAGGAAACTTACCTAGCTTCACTTCAACACAAAGGGGAAGAAATAAATAAAGAGCAAAAAGAAAGGATCAACAACATGGGGTTAGACTGGGCAAACCCTCACACAACTCACACAATGTACACATCTCAGCCCCTTCCTGGCTGAACTGTCTGGCTCTGCACCTTCGGGAGACTCCAATGAATGAACTTGCTGGTGACAGCGCAACGCCAGGAACAACACTTGTACTTTGTGCAGTTAAGAGGTCCCAACACAACTTTCTTCCAGCTCTGAGACTCCAACTTTGGTCGTGAACACAACTGGAAATTGATCAAGTTGCCTCCTTTTGTTTACCCCACCATGGAGAGACCTTGCAGTAATTTATACTATATAGCTTCCTTCTGATGTCAGCTGGTATCATAAATGCATTTGTGCATTAAATAACAGAATATGCTATCTTTGAAAGAGCAGCAGCTGTAAACTTGAGAACTGCATATAAAACTGTGTTGTAATAAAGGCTGAGTACAAAAGCAGAGGGAAGGGACTGAGACCCACATGAAAACTGCGGCACGGATGAGAGCCGTCTGGGGAAAAAATGATCAATTTGTGAGAAAGCCCTTGGAAGAAGAGCTGAGGTTTTAGAGAACAGCAGGGAATAAAACCCAAAGATACTGTTACTGGCAAGATGAGAAGAGGCAAAGGACCTGGACTACTTTTCAGACCAAAGGTAGGAAAAAGGCAGCTCAGGACCAGTGGAGCACATCACAGGATCCCAGAATACACTCCTGGTCTCTGGCCAAGAGGCATGGTGCTGTCTCCAGGCTGCAGCAATTACACTGGAATAATACAGCTCAGTTGTTATTGGTAACTGGGGTATAGATGATGCCAATGCTTTTTAATAGTTGTGTTGCTGCAAATACAGCCCACACCTAAATAACTCAAACTCATGAGCCTCACACTGTCCTGCAGCAATCAGTGCTGCTGTCTGTCTTGGTATACGCTGAGTGGGTCTCACAGCAGATTCTGGCACCTTTCATGAGTATTAAATTAACATCAGAAATACACAGAAAATTAAAAAGTCAGGAGAAGAGGGGAAAGAACAGGCTATCAGCAAATTTAATTTAAGAAGGTTTTGGCACTGCTCTCTGCCTTCCTCTGCAGTGTCTGGCTTCTGGCAAAAATTGGGAGGCAGCCTACATTACACCTGACAAACTCTGATCCTCAGCTCTTTCTGACAACAGAACTGTATGAGCTGACTGGAGCCAGAGGACAAGCCTCTCATCCTTCTGAGTGACAGATGTCTGTGCTGCAGTAATGCTTAGAGCACGTCTTCTGATCCAGGAGCGCTAACCCTTCATCACACACACATATTAGAGCAAATAGACTGTTTTCAACTACACTTGGGATTGATATTTTCACTTGGGTTGGTTTTATTTTTAGCATTTTAAAACAAATGTAGCACATCAGATTTACTACTGAGGTTAAACAGAAGGTCAACTTGTTCCCTTATCAGCATATATACGCCCAAGTTCTTCACTTTGGAAAGGAAGATGGATTCCACCTTAAGAGGGATGAAACAAGGATCTGCAGTATTGAAAAAAATAATAGGTGCAAACTCCTCAACACCAAATAATATATTGATTGCAAGAATAAAGCCATGGTCTTTCCTCAGAATCCAAACTAAGTAAGTTGTAAAATGCAGCTGTATGTATCAATGGTGGGGGTGGTTTAATTCCTATTGAAAAGAGTGTGTTGATTTTTTGTCTTTATTTTAAATCCCCGTTTAGAAAGGAGGGAGAAAAAAACTTCAGTAAGTCTGGAAAAGGGACTAGGGCTTTAGAGCACCGTCACTCCCCATAATCTCTTACGCAGGACACTCTCTTAATAGGCCTTTTAAAGGTCTATTACAATGCTGTCCCTCTGCTGCCTGTCCAGCAATCTGATATGCTCTTCCTGCGTTGTACAATGAAGAACGTCATACAAGAGAGAGAGATGAACCAGAGATAGAAACCTACAGTTAAAGTGTCCCTGCTGTGTTCTGCCATGGCTGCAGCAATGCCAGCACTGGGCTCACAGAGCCTACACAGATCACAGCCCTCTGCAGAACAGTAACTGCGTCATCTCCTAACACGATCAATACCAGATTAGCCTGTGATGTCATTAACAAGAGAATAAATAGATAATTATCCTCGTTGGAATGTTACCTCCATAGTAATATGGCGATTTGATATAAAACAACATAGTTCAAACACATCCTCTGAGCACACCAGCAGCAAGAGGGTCAAGCATGAGGAAACCCAGGCCTTCCTGGGTTCCTGCAGAACCCAGCAAATAACACATCTAGGAGGCAAGCACAGGAGCTGATGTGAAAAACTGAGTACATTTCAAGTCACTTGCATAGCTGTAGTAATCTTTCAGAGCAGGTCTGAGTCTAGGTGATTATCTCACAGGTACTTTGCACTAACGAACAAAGCCCCTTCTTGATGCTGGAAGTAAAGAGAACAGCAAGAAAGGGATGCACACAGGGCAACACAGGCAGTAAACACAATCCAGCAGACAAAGACTACAGTGCAGTGGGGAGAGGGACACCAAAAAGGAAAGCCAAGAATGTTCCCTTACCAGCATGAGCATAGAGCTTGGCACACACAGCATTGTCCACTGGTCTCAAACTACCTGCCCCATTTCTAAGTGGGATCCAGAATTAGAACCAGTTCGCTTTTCTGAGTGAGAAGTACATTTAATACTCAGGTGGCTGCTGAAACCTAAGTGACCATCAGACTACTCACTGATGTCATCAAAATAATTTCACTTTTGGGAAGCAGCAACATGTGCCAAGTTTAGAGTCTTCTGTCAGCCACAACAGATATGTCTTTTTAGCTTCCATAGAAGCTACTCATGAAGATTTCTCTGTCTTTCTTTTCCTTTTGAAGCTCAAAGCATAGCAATACAGCAAGAGACAGATTGCCCCTCCATACAATATCTAGACTTATCTGGCATTTCTAAACCAGATCTGGCAATACTATCCTGCAGCACTCCCTAGAAAGACATGTGATCGCCCAAGAAATACATACACTTCTAATCAGTACAACTGGACTCACACAATTTCATCACCTTATTTTATTTAAAAAATCTTCTCAGTGAATTCAGCCTTTCAAATAAAGCCAAGGTAAGCATCCCTAAAGCTTAAGACAAAGCATATGTGACAGTATAAACTTCATGTATGTTGTTCCACCAACTTTGCAGTCCCAGCCTGCAAAGGACTTACCTACTGATACAAGTACAACCCTAGGATTGGGAAGGTGACAGAACTCTCAATTTTTATAATAATCACGGATTCTATCATCACATAATAACACCAAATAGTGAGTCTTGTCCCAAAATAATGAAAGACAATTAAAAGGGCTCAACACATAATTTGGGCATGACCCTTATCACAAAACTTACCTGACACTTCTCCTTGAGGTCCATGTCTGTGCAGTTCTGCACGCATGTCCAGCAAGAGAGGATTGCTCTCTCCTGAGGGGAGAATGTCTCCTAGGTAAGGATGAGCTTGCCTACGCTTATCACATCACCATCTGTGGAAACAGAAGGGGAAGCAGTCAATCTCCCCATATCACTCCCTTCAGGACAAGAAAGTGATGAAATTCAAAAAATTCTAATTACAGGATTGGTCTTTAAAAGGAGGTGAAAAAAAAGTGCCAAAAAGTTCTTCTAATAGTACATCAATGCTCCCCTTACTCAGAACTGCTCCCATTAGCCTAAGTTGCCCCCCCCCCAAACTGGCAAAAGTAGATGAATTAAGTTCCCTGCAGCTCAGAGTAAGAGTATTATTGCAGCCCTGACAGACTTTTGGGCAAGCCTCCAAAACAGCTGACAAAGCACTGGATTCCACCAGGTGTTGGAGCATGCTGTCACCCATGGCTATTTGTCTTGCTGTTCTTATCTACCAGGAGCTTTGTCCAGCTAATCTCTAATGGAGCCTACAGTAATGATTCTTCCATTTGCTGAACAACACATCCAGCCTTTGACACGGTGGTGCTGCTGAGCTAAGCATGGATCTGACCACCATTAAGTAGGCCAGAAGTCATAAAAACAGTTCCAGATTACCAGGGAAATAGGCTTTTCTCTTTTTGTGTGTGCAAAACTGGGACAGAATTGATTGAGGTAGGAAGCAGCTCTGGAACTCACATCCTTCTCCATCCACCCATCTCCCTCTTGATTGTCCACATGACACAAGTTTGTTTTCCTTCCACATATGCAAAATATCTTTTCTGGTCAAAACAAAGGATCTGCGTACCTTGCTCTGGAGGATTCTCTTATATATAAACATAATGAGATATTGTATTATAAGATTATGCTCTGATGGGTGTTGGGAAAGCTTTTCTGTTGGTTAGTAGCTCTTGGTACTATTTTTTAATATCACACAGAAACTCAGGGCTCGGACATAAAGTTCTACATCCAAACAAACAAGGAAACAGCTGGGTCTGCTGTTTCCAAACCACCCACACATTTCCTAGATACAACAGGGCTGACTTTTGCCAGCTGGGATTTACTGCCCTGGAAGAAGGAGGATTCTGGAGATCCCAGCCTTGTGGCACTCCCCAACAGCACTGCTCTCCATAATGCTACATCATTTCAAGGAAAACAAAAGGCATCCAAAGCTCCCTCAGAAAGCCACTGCTCTCCCACTCTGAAGAGTTAGGTGTTGGTGTTTCCTCTCACGCAGGCTAGTCCTGCAACCTGCATTCTGGGAAGCATCAAGCATTGAGCAGACTGCTGGTTACCAAAGAACTGCTTGCAGTATAGCAACTGGCACCTGCAAGTGCCAATTTTTGGCTGCTGGCTGACTGGAATGAGCTGTGAGTCTGGACACTGCCCTACTTTTCTGTTCTATGACCCTTCTCAATGTGCACAAACCAAGGGAATGAAGCTATTTTCAGTCACTTCGTATCCCTGCCAGGCCAATTAGCAATTGCAATTGAGAGGATGAGACAAAGTTACTGGAGCGCAGCTGACAAAGAGGGCTGGGATGGGACGAAGGAAAAGGTACTTGTGTATGCGTGCACCCAGCAGCTTTGAGCCTCAGCATCTTGCCTTTAACTGGAGAGTGATGAGAGGAGACAATTTTAAGGAGAAAATGGTCACTAACCATATAAGGACTAAGAAATAAATCCAGTATTATTATTATTCTTACTCCCCTCTGACAGAAGATTTATTAGCAGATCTACTGAGGATTTATGCACCAGGCTCTCACTCATTCAAACAAAAACTAAGCGCCTGAATTTCTCTCTGGACCTGGAGTTCAAAAGCATAATTATCCATGACACAACTGGGTAACTGGGAAGCCAAAATCACACAAGCAGAGCAAGAAAAAACATCCTGGACTCTTTGTCCTAATCTCAGGGAGCCTGTATCGTAAGCAGCAGCGGGTAGCTCTGGCTGGAGAGCACCAACAGCAGGGACTCAACACACTCTGGACACATCCTAGGCATTTTATGCACTACTGTTTCTTCCACACCAGAGCATCTGCTTTCCTCTGTCCTCCCTGTTCTTATCTGCCTTCTGTTTGCCCAGGCAATTAGTCACTCATGCCGTTGATGTGTTAAACTCTGCCAGACAGCAGGACAGAAATGAAGTGGGACTGCTTTGCTGGAACATGTTAGTGGGTGTCAAGTATTCAGCTGCAGTCAATCAGAGATGCCTGAAATTATGGTTGCTCTAATCAGACACCAGTGGCTCCAAGGGCAGCCAGTTTACCCCTTTCACTTTCCCAGTGCACTCCATCCTCCTCAGCATTCCAATGCCAAGAGCAGTCCAGGAAACTCTATGGTGTTCAAGTGTCATCATGGCATTCAGCCTGAGAAACAATTCCAAATCATTAGGCAGCGTGAAACCCAACACAAGGCCCACCAAGTAAAGTCTCTCAATCCCATGCACACAGTGCTAATAACAAGGCAACTCTGAAAATCCAGAATGCCCAACTCGGCCAATAGTAGCCCATAGCCATGCAGGGAGGGCTGCAGTGCACAGTAGAGTATCTTTATTTTATATTTGTAAGAAGGGATGAGTTCAGTGCTCAGGTTCCCAGGTGTATCTCATACTCACACCTTTTCAAATCTGAAAAACACATTCCCATCACCCCAACCTCACTTCTGTTTGGAAGTGTCTGGAGCAAAGAGTAAGTCTTGTAGCTTGATCTGAGTATCAACAAGCGTTTGAAACATCTTTCTGAACAGCAGAAGCAGAGCTCTCCAAGGGTCTATTCAAGCTTTTTTTACCTAATCATCTTTCAAATAACAGCCTTATGCAGTCAGTGTATTTACACAGGTAATAAACACTGTGCTTTCAGATCCTCCCTTGAAATCCAAGGATTTCAAAGCATGACAACTTACCAAACTTCCCAATATCAATCTGAGGCATCAATGTTGAAATTTAATAACTAATACAGCATTATACAGTACGTACAGAACCTAGAAAACAACTAGCAAACCAGAAAGATCAGGTAATTATACAATTTATAGACACTTGGAAAGAAAAATGTGTTTCTGAAGCCGCAAGTCTTCAGGGAGAAAAATAAATCAACCTAATGATACTGTTTTCCCTACAGTGTTCAGTCACTGATGTTTTCATGTTATTTACTGAAAATTCTCAACATAGATTACTCGATGAAAAATGATGGGAACCTGAACATTTCTCACTGCCAAAAGTGAATTCCTGAAGAACAGAAGCCTGATCTGTCACCCAGAATAGAAACACAAGGGAACAGATAAATAACCAAAAATAACAAAAAAAGCCCTGGAGAAAATGGCTTAGATTAAGGCTGATTTTTTGGTATCAGCAGATATCTTCCTTCTGAAGAGTGATGTCTGCCTGATAATTTGCAACACGGGCACATTTAATGATATATGGGCTTCCAAAGGTGCATCAAGTGATACTGTCAATTGCTTTGAGACCCATTGAAAGCACAGAATTACAGCAAGGGAGCTGGCAGCCATGCTTCTTGGCTTCAGTAGCTGCTTGTGAAAAGGCTTGCCAAAATTTGGGCCAGCTAAACATTCTCTGCCTCAATAACCCTAAATTAAAATAGAGATATGTGTATCTGCTTCAGAGAGAAACTGTGAAGTCAATTTATTAGTAGCTGTAAAGTGAGACCTTCTGAGCCAACACTGTGTATGTGCTAAGTCTTATCAACTCAGCAGTGGTCAAGTATCTCATTTGTACGTGGCTGTGAAGAATCGAGAGTGTATTTCACACAGGCTCTGCTTCCCATGCCAACTTGCAGGAATTAGAGGGATCTATTCTACCTTGAACCAAGAATAGGATCAAACTTGAAATGAACTTAAAATTTGTCTTCCAACTGACAAGTGTGCCTTTTGGGGGTGGAATTAATCTTTGTCTACACCTCACTTGCTGAGAGCTTTCCACTATAAAATATCTCTGACTCCTTCCTTCTTTCTTCAGCACAGGACTTGCACACTAGACTTGTTTCAAAAGCCAGTGGCAGCTTAAAACAAAAGCTGAGCAACAAGGAGGGAGAAGGGGAGTAGGAAATAGCTTTGGCACACTCGGAAGAGTCATGCCATCAGTTTCCTTGCAAAATTAAGGTAAAACGAGATGCCACACAATTAATTTTTGTTTTAATTTTGTTCTGGTGAGTTGAGAAGTAATTGACAATCTAAAGAATGATCAAACTAGTTTAGCCTACCTTCCTGTTTCCACAGGAGCCAATACTGTTTCAAATTAAGGCACAATAAATCTGAAAGATCTTTGCTGTGTTCATTTTTCTTTACTAGTTAAAAAAAAAAAAAAGTGAAAAAAAAGTAAAAAAAGAGAGAGTTCAGGAATTAAAGGATTGCTTTGTCTTTTCTGCTTCAGGTACTCTAAGCTGACCACAGAAAGACACTGTGTGTATTCAGTCTGTATCAAAGTGAAAAATGCAACAAAAGGGAGAATTCTGAAAGCTGCAAGGGCCCCTCCAGCTCCTGCAGAGCAATGGGACACAGTCTGCTTCGTGGCATGATGCCTTGAATGACAACTAAAACATTTCAGTCTGGAGAAGAGGCTGAGGGGAGACCTCATGGCACTCCACAGCTTCCTGAAGGGAGGGTGTGCAGAGGAGGGGCTTGGCCTCTTCTCCCAGAGAACTAATGACAGGACTGGAGGGAATGGCTACAAGATGCACCAGAGAAGATGAGATGTTAGGAAAAACCTTTTCTCCCCAAGAGTGGTCAGGCACTGGGATGGCCTGCCCAGGGAGGTGGTAGAGTCACCATCCCTGATGGTGTTCCAGAAGCATCTGGATGAGGTGCTACAAGACATGATTTAGTAGCTCAGTGGGTAGTATTGGTCACAGGAGGACAGTTGGAATAGATGATCTTGGAGGTCCTTTCCAACCTTGTGTTTCTATCATTCGATGATTTCACAGAAAATAACTGCAAAAGTGACATCTGTCATTCATCATTGTGATATTGATTATGATGGTAACCAGGATTGTGTAACTACCTGATTGAAACCAAAGAAATAAAAATCCTGGAATGCTAGAAAACCACAAAAAGGCAGCAGCCCAAAATAAAATAAAAAAGCCCATGCTGTATTTATAGGACCTTCTAGAAAATCAATTTTTGCTGACATACACTGACTCACAGATAAAAGTGCAGCTTTTTTTCTTAACTGTAGTTTATAAATAAGGGTGCTACCTGCATAGTTTATAGTAAATCTAGGCAAAAACACTCTTACACCAGTGTTTGCCATTAGGAAATATTTAAGAACTGCCATGCTGATGGGAAAGTTTTTTCTAGGAGTTCCTCAAAGCAGGCCCAGCACCTGAAGGCCATTACCAAGATCAAGCTCATACATTGATTCAAAGCAAAGCCCAGCCCTCATGTAGAAAGGACACTGATCAGTTCAGTAGATTGTGTATTTTGCTATTCTCACAAGAAGCTCCATGAAAGTTTTATGATGAACATTTGTATGATGAGCTATGTCTAGAAATAGGACGGTGAGCTGACTCACTCTGTTACGAAAGGAAAACAGAGGAGCTCTCTGCAGCTCCTTAAGAACTTCTCTCTACCATTCAATCAAAGAGATCCAAAGAGATAGAGATCCAAAGTTGTGACCTAAACGTACAAATGGTCCCATACATTATCACATGTTAATATCCCAACCAACCCAAAGCAAACCCTGCACCCTGCAGGCCTGGGGGCAGGACAATGCTGCTTAAGCCATAGCAAGACTCTTCTTTTGGCCAACCCCAACAAAGGACTTGCCTTTTGGCCAATCCCCTGTGGCCCCAGCCCTGCTCCCAGCCAGTCCCACTCAGCCACAGGGGTATATAAACCCTGGCAACCCACTTTCTCTTCTGGGCTGTCTTTCTGCCTGAGTAGTTTTCTCCCTGGAGTGCCTGCTATAACTTCTAGCAGCTAGTTTGTAGGACTTACACAGAAGCGAGGGTGGCCTCAAAGATGTAGAGACTTAAACAGTTAAAGCTGTAATACAAAGATTAGAGGAAGGAGGTTTGTTTTCTTGGTCTACTTACAGTAGCAATATTGATTTGTTTTGTGACCTAAACTAGACAACTAAAATTTTAGTCTTCTCATTCCATTAAAAAAAAAAAAAACCAACTCGTTGGTCATGTTTTTATTTAAAAGGTCACAGTTAACATTATGTAAAGTGTTTTGATGTGCTGAGTAAAAGACAACAAAGAAATAGAAAGCAGCATTCTAAAGAACAAAAGGTATCTTTCATAAAATCAGCATAGTGTAGCCATTTACACACAGGTCTGTATTAAGCAGGCTTTTCAGAAAGCAAATCTAGTTTGCTTGTGAGGTTATTCAAATTTTGCTATATTTGAGCAAGCCCCGTAGTTTGATTCAGTACAGCAGCTGTTCAGTACCAGTTTGTTTATATAGAAACTTGCATTTCTAAGGAACCTATCACAGAGATTGTGTGCTGCTAACCGCTGTATCTCATGTATGAGCCGCCTGTCCAACTAGGAGGTTTATTCTACAATTGCTAACAGGACTTCAGACAAGCATGTTATAGCTTATTTTTCTCAGAAAATGTGAAAATATGTACTATTTGATAGCTGCCTTGGGAAGATGAATGGATGCTTAGGCTCATCATCTGCTATCTTTGTAACTTCCAAGACTGGCAAGGCTGACTTAAAGAAACTCTTCTGTGGCACAAGTTGCTCTTCTGTAACTCTTGAGTCTTAAATGTATAACTAAACCCCTGTCCCCTCCTCTCTGTGGGTTTGCCCTTTCTCTATAGCTATCTTTTGGGCAGATAGTATCATCTATAAGACAAACCTGTGCTTTATGTAATGGGATTTTTAACTGTGACTGTTAGGTCTTTTCTTATCAATAATGGCCTGTGTTATCCTGATGGGAGAAAGCTCCCAAACAGCAGTCATGTAATCCAAGGACTGCATGGATCACAGCTTTTGGAAATAAAACAAGTGGACAGGAGGCAAAATAAAGCATGCTGTGAACTTCTGCTGATCCAAAGAGTATGCCGAGGTAGGAGCAGGATGACACAACTGGCAGAGTCGAGGCTGCTATCCCAGCTTAGAAAGGATCTGGGTGAACTCGTTGGGGCGCTTTAGTCAGCATTAGGGATCACCTCTAAAAACCTTACGCATTGTACAAGGCGGCAGCTGTACCCACAGCTACTGGAGCACCCTGGGCTGGGCCTAGCCCCCTCCCCGCCTCGCTGGGGGCTGAGGGGCCCGCCGAGGCCGGTACCCGCCGGGGGATGCTCCCCGGAGCCTGTGCCCGGCTTGTGGGGAAGCCCCGCCGGGGGCGCTGAACCACCAACACGTGTCAGAGCGCCTTTTTTTGGTTTGGTTGGGGTTTTTTTCTCCTTATTTCCTCTCCCTCATTAGCTGCTATGCAACGCTCCGGCCAGGTACCAAGGGCGGGCGTCTTAGGGGAATGGTGCGGCGGCACCTCTGCCTCGGGCCTCTCCCGCCATGGCGGGCAGTCCCGGCCGAAGTGAAGACCTTGCAGAGGGAGCGGTTGGCCCTCCCGGCCCTACTTCCTTCACGACGGGACGGAGCCTAGCCGCGCCCTGCCGCCGCCCGGCCCGTTACTCACCAGCCGCGCCNTCCCCCCGCGCCGCCGGGGCCGCCATCAGGGTCACTGGCAAAGCAGGAGGCCACGGCGCCGGGACCCTGCGGTGGCACTTCGGGGCGGCCTCAAGAAGTCAGCGTCTGATTGGTGAGATCCCGCGCGGCCACCCGTATGCCGCGCGGTGATTGGCTCGGCCAGGGTGGCGCGCGAAGCCGAGTGTCCGCCCTAACGGCAGGGGGGGGCT
>VZTM01032539.1:964879-1029538 GCA_013400555.1 Jacana jacana
CCGGGGGTGTTCCGCCTCTCTCCGCTGTGCTCCGCGGGAGCCGCCTCAGCGCTGCCCCGGGGCTGTGGGCCCGCGTCCCGGCGGGCTCCGGCCTTCCTGGGGTGTGCAGGCTCCGGGGCGCTGGCGGGGGTCCGAGTGAAGTCGAGGCGTTATCTGTTGGGCGAGATACCCCGTCGGAGGCTGCTCTCCGGGCTTGGCTGCCCCGCACGGGTTTTAGTCTCGGGCCACTTTCCTGTTTGCCGTGTGGCTGCGGGGGCTTGGCTGGTGATGGTTCCTGGGGCTTATTTTTAATATTTCCCGGAAGAGTTCCGTAACTTCAGGCCGCTTCCCGAGGTTAAAAGGTTGTGGATACCCTGTAGGCAGGTTAACATCCATCCCTACCTCTCTTTCTCCTTTTGGGTCGTGTTTCACGTGTTCGTTGCTCTGATACGAGAGAGGCGTTTTTCTCTCTTAGCCTCTTCTTTCGCTTCTGAACTTCCTGCTTGGGATTCGGTGTCGGTTTTGCGGGATAAGGTTTAACTTGCCAGTATAGTTTCAAATAATGTGTAGAAGACAAGGATGCAGTCTTGTTAACTCCCACAGCATCTGACTCAGACATCTCTTTTATAACCTAAAGAGAAAAATATTCTGTAGCGCAGTTAATAACTGGGAGAGCAGTTCAAAGATAAGTATAGTGTTTAGGGAAGTTCATTCCTTGTTTTAAAATTATAAAATGCCTGTGGTCAAGGGCCAAAATTTGAAGGATCACAGATTGTTAGTCCTCTTCAAACACAATGTTGTTTGTAAGCCATTTCTGGGCAAACTTTGGATATTGACAATTTGTGCTAAAGAAAGGTCTTTCAATTATTATGATCATCTAGTCTTTTAAGTATTTCATAATACCAGGCAAGCTTGTAACATTTGATGCTGCTTTACCCGGTTTAAAATGCTGATAAAAACAAAAGGTGGCAATAAATAAATATTGGTAGAGGTGGAGTTTTCTGTTGCTTGATAAAATTATTATTTGATCTGATCAATATTAGCTGTGCTTTGTGCTGTAGCTGAGTTTTGTAAGTGATATCTTGACTTGCTTGTGGAAGTTCATACGTATTAAGCTGGCAGATCATTTATGACCCTGAATGTTCTAGGATTTATATGTTGATAATTTAATTTATGTTTTACCTCATTCGTTTATTATGTTATACTTCCTTATTTGGCTAACTTGAATTCGTGCTCTGCCAGTTCAATTTTTTCTTCCTATTCTTTTGTCTAGAGCCTGACACTTAACATTTCTGCATGTCTTCCAGATGATGTATCCACACATTTTTCTATCCACCACCCTTGGTAATGTTTTGTCCTCTAACAGCTGATAAGGCTTAGGTTTGGATTCTTTGCAAAATCTTCCACTGAATGTATCTTCTTTCTTCCCTCGCTTTGGCTTTTCTAAACTGTCTGCTCTTCTGTTCCTGCCCATATCACTTTCCTGAAGAACAGTAAAACAGTGGAAAGAGAACAATGAAAAAGCTCTCACTTGCAAAAAAAAGAAACCTGTTTGTAAGAGCAAGATGGAAAGCCTGCTTTTGCCTGTGTGTTTTTTTGAAATATGTGTTGAAAAGAACCAGAGAATTGATTCCTGTTGGCTACAACAGGGAGGTTTGTATTTAAAATTACTTATATTCCATCCTGAGCTGCAGCACTGCATTGCTAATAAGAATTTACCATTAGCTGCATCTCCTGCCTTTTCTTTTTCTTCACCCTCCTGGATTTCTTAAGAGGAAAAGAGGTATCTTTCCCCAGATCACAGTAAGGTGAGAGATAAAAAACATTCTGAGAAATCTTAGTCATTTCTCTTGTAAGATAATTTGATAATTCTTGTAATGTGTAGTGTTATTCATTCATACCTACCGTATTCCATTTGAAGCCTGTGGAGCTGGAGTACACTGTGATATTTGCAACGTGTCCTGTTCCACTGCCATCAGCCTAAAGCACATACCCAGAGCTGTGCTCTCAACAGGCAGAGACCTAGCACAAGCTACCTCCCCAGTAAGCCTATTTTTCCCCTTGTTTTGCAGTGGGGTTGCTTGTGTTTTAAGAATGATGTGGCTGAATATCTATCAGAATTTGTTTAATAAGATTAGGGAACAGCAAGTGCTTTCTAAGTGACTTCAAGGGAATCGATGTTCTAAGTTTACCTTAGAATCATAGAATCATTCAGGTTGGCAGAGAACCCTTGGGATCATCAAGTCCAACCATCAGCCCTACTTTACAAGTTCTCCCCTACACCAGATCCCTCAACACCACATCCAATCTACTCTTAAACACAGTCAGGGATGGGGACTCCACCCCCTCCCTGGGCAGCCCATTCCACTGACTGACTACTCTTTCTGTGAAAATTTTTTTCCTAGTGTCAAGCCTAAAAAACCTTTTTTGACATTTACTGTGTAAGTATCTCAGTGTAATATTTTCAAAGCTTTTCCCTAATTTACATGTAACTTTTGTGCCTAAAGTCATGATGGTTAAAGTTTTGTTCTAGGCTGCAGCATCGTTACCTAGAAACATTACTCCTTTATGTGCTCATGATCTCTTGTGGTGGTGGTAGTGATATGAATGCACGTTTAAAGAAAATTGTGTGATGATTCTCTTTCATCTTGAATTGTGATGGAAAATTCCCCAGTGTGGTACTGTTGGTAGGCTTAGGGAAATGTCCCTGTAAGTTCTTGGAAGTGCTGGATCAGTTTCTCTAAGAAGGCTGGGTGTTAACCCCTATAGTTAAAAAAATAAATAAAATTCTTAGATGCTAGTGCAACATGAGGTAGTAATACTTTTGTACCCCAAAGAAAGGAACAGTTACCAGTTGGCAGCAGTTTTCTTTAAATATGTCTTTTAAGTATGGAGTTGTGCAACCTGCTGTTACATTTGTAAGGTTGGAAGTCAGGGTTTTCAAGCCGTGTTCCCTTAGCTGATGGTGTTCTCATGCCTGTATAATGGTCAGCATCTTCAAATACGGTGTTAGGCTGTTTGAGACACCGAGGCCTCGCTCGCTCCCAGCGATATTTATCCTGCAAGAAGTAATAGAAACTGATGACGTACAGGACATACAGATGGTATACTTGAACAACTGCTTGCATTTTCCATTCCTTCATACACAATCACCCGTGTTGCTCCCTAATATTGCTCTAATAGCAGAAAATTATAAATACCAACAGTTAAAAACCCCAGAGGCCAGGTTAGAACACAAGGAGATGGTGACCCAAACGCAATAGATGCTGGCAAGAGGGAAACGTTCCCAGCCAAGGGAAGTTATCATTGCTGTTGGTATCAGTATGCTCACATGGGGTGGAAGACTGAGATTGAAAAGACAGATGCTTTTTCACCAGCATTAAAACTAAAATGAAGTATTTTAGAACCATGAAAATATAACTAAAACAATAGGCTTCTTGGTTTTAATTCTGTGTCTTGGTCAGAGCTTGGATCCAGTATGTTCAGTTCCAGTAGCTGCAGAGGCACAGGCAGATTGTTCAGCTGCGCCTGTGGTGGCTGTTGACAGCTTTGTCAGTCTTACTGACGGTTCAGAAGCGCTGTGTAGGAGTACCAAAGAAAACCCTGAGCCCCGTCCATGTGGGGACTTCACTAAGCTGGTCTCTTTCTTTTGTTTTATGAAGGTAAATCCTGTAAATGCCTCTTCTCATTCTGCTGGTTTCTTGTGATAGGAATCTCAGTTCTGGTGTTTGCCTTGAGCTTCATTATTCTTTAAGGGGGGCTGAAGCCTGGGCAAATACGGGGCTCATGGAATATAAGCATGGTAATTGCGTTTATGTAAGGCAGATTTTTCTCTGAAATGAGAAAATACTATTGCCATCTGCTGCCTTTTCGTGTAGCAGGGCTCTTTCTGGGCCATAACCACAGAGACTAAATTAGCAGGTGCGTGGGTGCACTGGTGTTTGTCAGATTTCTTCTGTCTTGAACTGCCATTGACAAGTGCCAGCTCTCTGCTGGTTCTTCACAGGGGTATTCATGATGGTTTTTAACTCATAGACTATCTTGCTTGACTTTTTTTCCCTGATCCCTTACCTTCTCTGCTGTCAAACGTAGCTGGAGTTTGATCAATTCCTTCCTGTTCTAACCTAAGATCAAGACAAAAGCCTTTTAAATGATTTCAGAATGCCTATATGCCTTGCCAGCTTTGATGTCGTTTCTTCTCTGGGCTCATAAGAGATGCTGAACTCAAACTTGCTGATTTTCATGCTGTCCTTATGAAGATTATTTTTTTTTTTTAACATGTTCTGCTGCTCAAGATGCTGGAATTTCAGGACAGGTGATTTTATAGGCTAGAGCGAGCCCAAACTTCTGTCTCTATGTAATATTATTTTAGGACACTTTTTGATGGGCATACCAGTTCCAACGAAGTGCTGTTATAGAGGACCCATAGAAGTATTAGAAGTGTTCTCTGGTTTGTCTGACTGGTTTGAAGTTGATCAGAGCGGTATGAATGGAAACCCCCCCCCCCGCAGTGACTGTTTTAAGCCGTGTCCCCAGCACGGCCGTTCCTCGTGGGGGACAGGAGTGCGTCGCCTTTCGGAGCCGCCTGCCTCCACCGTGGGCTGGAGCTGGTGAGGGGGTACCGGGGTTCTGCGTGCCGGGAGAGCCATCCCACCGCGTTATCCCACCCCGCTCCCTTCCGGTTCCGTACCGCTATCGTTACCTGTGCGAGTAGCCCGTGCCTTCCCGGGAGAGGGGAGGACCGGTNGGGAGCGGCCCTGGGCGCGGCCCCGGCCATCGATCCGTGCCACTTCCCCTAATGGCCCGTCTCTTCCTCCTCCTCCCCTAGAGCGGATCGTCCCCCGGCCTCCCTGTATGTGAGAGACGGGGCCGGTGTCTCGGAGGGAGCCGGGCCGCGGGAGGAGCGGAGGCTTCGGGGAGCGCTTCCTTCCCAGCGCCGTGCGCGGCAGCCCCAGCATGGAAGCCATCGCCAAGTACGACTTCAAAGCCACCGCAGATGACGAGCTGAGCTTCAAACGGGGCGATATCCTTAAGGTAAGTGGAGGGCTCGGGCTCGGTGATCCCCTCTGTCCCCCGGGGCTTTTCGGCTTCTCGCCTGAGTCCCTTCCTGTTCGTCAGACCTGTCCCTCTTGTGTGTCCCCAGCGAATGCCATCTCCTTTTAACAGGGTACCACAAGATTTCCTCGATCCCAGTCTGACCTCTTGAAGAGCAGGAGAGGCGATTTCATTTCTGTGTTAGCACACATCCCAAAGTCTCCAATTTCTCTCTTCTGAGACTGGAATATTTGAAAACTTAATTGTAAACATGGTAGCAAATAAGCAGAAGTACAGGGTAACCTCTACACTGAATTCCCTTCTACAAGAGGAAACCCCTTAAACTAATCAGGATCAATTTTGTGCTCTTTTCCTATGCCTCCTGCCAAGCATTCCAATATCAAAGAACTGTGATTAGATTTCTCAGTGGATAATCTTTTAGCATCAGGCTGTCAAATATTGGTGCTGAGTTTTATCTTCAGTCCTGATGAACTGAAGTGATAAGCTTGTGGCTGAATATTTAATGGGTCTGTGCAGTTGTAAGTAGATGTTGGAGTGCATTAGAGGAATTTTGGTCTATAGTTCTTTGAATATATCAAAGGCTTTTTAGATTTCATCGTGGCTATATTAAAGGAACTTGAAAAATACTTGAATTTCTGAAACTTTATTTAAAAAAAAAAAGCCTGGATGCACAGAACAAGGTCAACACTTTATTTTGGGGGACAGTAAAATCTAAAACCCATAGTGACTTGGTCTCAGTTGGAGCATAGCTCTGAGCTTTGTTGCTTCCAAGTAATACAAAACATATTGTGAAATCTTTTAATGGAGTTTCATTCAGAGTCAGTATTTCTCCATAAATGTGTAAGATGGCCTTTACCTTCTGGGAGTGATGTATTCAGTATTAAAGTTTTTTAAGATGCTGCTTTCTAGAATGCTCTGAGTAGAAACTGTTTTGAGAAGTGCCAGTCCTGCAGTTCTAAGGCTGTAGATCTGTGTAGGCTGACTTGATTTGCAGGTCCCACTGCAGACCTCACTGGGATTGCTTATCTGCTCACATTTTTTGCCAGGGAAGAGCTTGATTTTACTATTTTAAAACAAGTTGGAAAAAACAACCTCTAAGTGTAAATGTAATAGGCATCTTTTATAGCTGATCCTCAAATAACACAACTGTGGCTTTGTTAAAAGTGGGGTAATTTTTGTGAGGCCATCAAGAGATAAAGGTTGCAAAAACATATCCCACTTTAGATTGGTAACTTCTAAAATAATGTATGTATCGTGCACATCCCTGACCCATAATCAGCCTAAAGATGCCTGTTAGACCCATATGCCTCAATCCCAGTGTTAATGTAAGTTACCTGAATATTTCCTTTTACTGTTTTTAAACGTTTGAGACTCAGAATTTTAGAAGTCTTCTGTGTTCATCTTCCATGTATTAACCTAAACTGCATTCTTCCATGTTGGGTTACTGTTAGCTACCCTCAGCTTTTATAGTGTATTGGAAGTAGGGCACAGCTGACGTATGGTTGTAGAAAATGCTGAACAGGAAGGAAAAATTAAGGATAATGAAACATAATTTATTTTAAAGTGTATTTATTATTAGTTTCATCTAGGTTTTTTTATAGGAGTTTGCTGAAGTACGTGTAAAAATGTCTTGTAAAATTTGCATTAATTTAAAATGTTTTTCTTCTCTAAAAATTAAGGGAAAAAATTTTCGTAGACTTTAAAAAGTTTAGTCTTTGCTAAAACTCTTAGAGCTGTAGAGTGGCACAGTTGCTGTTATGACCTTGAGTCCTAGCCGTTTGGTATCATCCCATAGAGATACAAATTTTGTCACATGGTGATACGTATGTTCTTACGCTACAGTAATCATTGTATTTTTCCTAGAATACAGAGAGGGATTTTCCTACTCGAAGCAAAACCTAGGCTGAACACTTCCTCAAAGTGTAGATGAAGAGTTCTTCTTTCCAGCTCGTGTTCTGAAAATTACAAATTTTACCTATTAAAATTAGTAAACTGAGTTGTGGAAGTAGTGAATCGCTCAAGATTATCACTACAGTTAGTGGAAACTCCAAGAGTTTAAGGAAACCCACCTTCAGCGCAGAGTTGAGTTCTGTGCAGCATGGTAAGGTTCAGTATCTAAAGCCAGCAAATTTCAGACAAATAAGCCAACAGCAATTAGAATTTTTACAGTTCACTCAGACTGACAAACTTGTGGCGTGTTGTCACTTTGAAAGTCTGCTCCATTCAGCGGTTTCAGGTTGTGGAAATGAATTTCCCTGAGACGTGCCAGCTCTGTTTTATTAGTGCTTCGCTAACAGATCTCAGTGTATCCCATTCATGTGCCTCGTGTGATCTGTCTTATTAATGGGGTCAGTCTTGCTGCCCTCAAATGAACTGGGAAGAGAAATACACCTGTAAAGTGTGGAATGCACCCGTGCACTTTGCTGTTTAGAGAGCCCTGGCTGAGGTGCAGCGAGGCCTTCTTCAAATCTGGCTGTCAGACACCTCTTATGCACCTCTGGAAAGTCAAGTCAGTTTGATGGCATATATGACAGTGGCAAAAGATTGTTTTGGGGAGAAATGTTATGTCTTGGCCACACTAAGGAAAGAACAAAATCTGTAACACTTTAATTCCCATGCCTTGAAAGTTCATGTTTCTCTTTGTTTGGAGAGAAGACAAAGATGTCCCCTGTGTGACTCCCTCTGACTTCAGCAGATAACTTGCCTGTGAAGTCATGGTGCCATTATTACTGCATGCCCACAGATTTGGGGCTTGATTGAATAGCGTTTGAACTGTAGCCATTAAACTAGTTGTTAGTAGTCTTGTGGCTGGTTTCCAAAAGTGAGTTGAAGATAGGTGACCTTTGGCTTGCAATTGTAAAAACAGCTGAACCAAGAGGAAAAGTGCTTGGCCTTTTCTTTTGTGGGCACTGTATGGTAAAAGCTGCTTGGATGATATTTGTAACTGATGCACGCTGCAGCACCTTACCCCTGTGGCTGATGCTCCTGTAGCAGTGTGTGGTATTGCCATGCAGGAGATGCAAACTGACAGCTTTCTTTACAATTCTAAGTATGCTAAATACTACCTGCTGAGCCTTTTCCAGAGAAAGGAAAGGTTGCTACTTCCTTCCGTATCTACTTATCACAGTGCCGCGCTCTCAAAATCATCGTTCTTTCATGGTGGTTTTTTAAAAAAGCTTGTTGGTGACTGCCATCTCATTGGGTGTGTGAAGATAGGCTGTCTCTTTATTTAAAAAAAACTTATAAAAGGAGACTGAGGGATTCCTACTGGAAGTTAAGATTTACTGTTTTCCACTTTGAATAGTTACTGTCTGTCATGATGCTTTTTCATTCTTTTCTACTGTCACTTGCTGTATTTTTTGACGTTGGGAGTATTTAACTTCGGTCTCTGTCTATATTTCTTATTCAGGTTTTATGTCCCCAAAATCTATTGTATTTCTAGCAGCCTCTGTTTTTGTTGGCCTTTGTGCTAACTGACAGGTATCCAGACCTAAAGTGTGCTAAACCTTGCTGGTGGGTTGCAGGGCAGGCGAGGGGGAGGAGGGGGAAGGAGGGAAGAAAAATCATCATCATTCTTTCTCTCATCTCATCATTTCTTTTCTCTATTCCTCCCACACCTAATCTGGCGTGTACAGTTAATACTGTGGTGCTCTGGTAACTGTTTCTGCAGGGCTAATATCTAAGCACTAAACATATTTGTGTATATCTTGAATGTTAGAATTGTGGGTTTTTAAAAAAAAAAAACAAAACATATATATACAGACCACTGTTCCGTTTCCTCTTTCTTTCTTCTGTCTCAGGGTTGGGGCATGGCTGGAAAGCCATCTCCTGAACAACTGAGTAGATTTCTGCTCCCAGTAGTTTTCAGCGTAATTAGATCGAAAGGGCTTACAGATTGATTTTATGAGGGAAATTATTCAAGTGGTGTTTTCATCATCTTTAATTTTGGGATTGCCACTTTTGTGTGACACACAAACCAGCTGCCCTATATGCTAAAAGAAGGAATTCCTTGGCAGGATTTTGAGAACGGGACAGGTTTTTTTCAGCAAAGCCAAGATTACTTTTTTTTCTACTCTGATCACGTACTTGACAGTCCCTGCAGGTTCTGTTGGTGCAATTGTTTACCACCAGACTGATTTGCTTTCTGTCAGCCTTTAAGAGGATTGAGTGTTTGCAAGCTGTTGGTGCTGAGATGACATTTTCAGTTCCTGCATGAAAACCATTTTTCTGTGGCTGGATCCTTGAATAAAACGAGGAGTATGGTAAACCAGGGGAGCGTGGTCTCCCTTCTCTTCCTGCTCATCCCTTGTCTTTGACCTCACCTGCGTTGGCTGTTGTGTCATGGTGTCTGCACTGGAGAAGAGACATTTGTGGTTTGCTAAAGAGTAATGCAAAGAGCTTTCCCCTGGATTGGGTGAAATTGTCTTCATTCTCATCTTTCCTTTCTGTACACACCTCCTTCATCTTTCCCCATTTTTCATAAGGGGATGGACTCGGTGTGGTTTTGATGATTTCAAAATGTGAGAAACTGAATTCTGAATTAACAATTCAGGGAAATTGCAAACACTGTGTACTTTGTAGTGAAAAAGGTCAAATATTAGAACAGGTTGCCCAGAGAAGTTTTGAAATCTCTTGGGGGTACCCAGAGAAGCCCCTGAGCACTCTGATGTAATTAGCCCTGTTTTGAGCAGGAGGGTACAGTGGTGACTTCCAGAGGCCCTTCCAGCCTATGTTACTCTGCGATTCAGCTGTGAGTGGCAGCTCTGTTGGAGCTGATGGCTGATTTGTAAAGGTGCACTTAATTCATGTTCCTGGGCTTGCAGCCTTGAATGAAGATGATATTAGTCGTCAATATGTGATCAGTATTGGGGTCTAAGAAGACAAAGCTGTCAGAAAACTACAGATGCTCATAAGGACAAGTACAATTATCTTAAACGTAGCTCATTTGGTGTCCTGGCACCTGTATTATTCCAAGATGCTGCTGTAAGAGGTTGCATTCTTCTGGTCTACAGAGCTATTAGTATGAACTTCTCAATTATTGTTCCTCATGTATATAATGGTAATCTGAGGGTGGGATGTGCTGTATTAGCCAACTTCTTTAGGCACTGGGGGGAAGGGTTGTGGGAAGGCATTATGTGACCTCCACAAGGTGAACGTTCCCAAAAGAGAAACAGCTCGTGTTCCGCTTAGGGCAAGACTGTGTGGCTGAGGGTGTCTCTGTGTAGAAGCGTAAATGAGGAGTATTCCAGATTGAAGGTCTACAGTGGTGTTTAGAAGCAAAGAGTAAGCACGTTCCTTCTTAAAAATGGCATCTTTGTTTTTATTTAGTAGTTATTTGTTTGGATTATTTAAACAAGTCACTGAGAGCTGAGAAAAATTAGCTCTTGTGAGCTGTGTGCTATCTGAAGTATACTGGAGTTTTGAATGTCAAACAAAACACTGTTTAAAACTAGTGGTCAGCTCAGCTAATTTTATTATATTGACTTAACATGGATCGTATTCTGTTATAACCAGAGGAAATGATGCTAAATTGAAGCTCCAGCTGCCTTTTCCCAGTTTAATGGAAGTGCTATTGCAGCTTCTCTGCGAGGTCCAGCTTTTGACATGACTGGTGTGACAGACTTCTGGAAAGTGTTAGCACAGACATATCAGCAAATCAAGTTTTCTCTTGCTAAATTATTTATCTGCTTTTTTCAACATGTGTCAAAGTGCAACCAATGTGATGTGCTTTTGTTCTTACTGGCACCACAAAACCATCTTGAACCTCTTTGGGTGAGTGAGATGTCTCTTGTGATAACTATCTGGAAAGGGAATGTCTGAGAATTTCAGATTACTAAAATCTGTTATTCTGAGGGACATCCTAGGTGTTAATGGACTAACTTTAATTTAGGTTTTTTTTCCAATTAGAATAGTAGGGGTTGAGCATGGTTGTGGGAAGAAAAGAGGCATTATGACTTTCAGTGGTGTGCATAAAGGAATGATACGGTCATAAACGTAGAATTCATAGTTTTCCAAGTTTCTGTGAAGAGCACTGGTGATCACAGGAGGAGGAGGGATCCTATTTGTAGTGAAATTCGGGCTTTTCTGGTTGGTCACTAATCAATAAGGATCCAACTAAGTGAGAGGAGGTAAGGAATCCAGTCTGTCTGTACAGCTCAGCCTGGCATAAGCAGTGAACTGTATGACCCCTTGATTAAATCCCATGTGCTTTAAAGTCGCCAGTGGCTGTATAGCAGAAATCAATAACAAAAGCCTAAACCTCAGGAAAAAATGTGCTGGGCAAAACTAACTCTATTCCTTTGAAAAGGAAAGAAAATGAAGCATTAGTCCCCAAACAACACTGGAGCCCAAAATCTCACAGTCTCCTGTGGAGCAAAAAGGGAATGTAATTTACCAAATGTGATGAATTTTACAATATAAATCGAAACCGGAAGAACTACAAAAGATAACAATAGGACATTTTCACGGTTGCTGTGAGGCTGAACTGTATTCATTTAAGGGTATTGTACTGATGATGCCAAATTTCCATACTCAACTTGATAGCAGAGTGTTGTTAAAGCAATAAACTGAACTGAGAGGAGTCTTCTTGTGCCCCTCTGCAGAGAGAGAGAGGGTGATGGGGATACCTGCGCTGCGCTGTCAGGAGATGGGACTCTTCTGTACCTGTGTCTCATCTGACTGTTGGGTAGCTGGAATAACAATAATCACATTATGGGATTCAGCATGATTTACAAAACATACAGGGGACTCTGGATGAATCCTTAGCCTGTGTTTAGTTCATGCATTAATGTCTAAGCTGGCTACTCTGGAGATCTTAATTAGCAAGATGTGAAGCAAAGGATAAGCTGGTCTCCCTTCTTTCGGTGCTAGCCAGAGAGGTGGAGCTGTGACTTGTGAATGTAATGTTTAGGTAAAAAGGTGACTGATTAAATGCATTTGTTCTAATTCTGATTCCTGATCTCATGGATTTAGAAACAGAGCTTTTGTGCAGTAATCCATGTCACTGGGTCACTGGTGAAAAGAGGCACTAGGTCTCATTTTTTATTTTTTTTTTGCTTGCTTTCTGTAGCATTTTATTAGGAAAGCTGCTTTTGATCTTTACCATATCCAGTTTTCTCTGAAAATTCAAAATGCAAATGAGTAGGTGACTTGTATGCATTCTGCATTTCTATACAGATCAGCAAACTGATAGAGCGGGTAGTCTTGGTACACAAGTTCTTATCTGCAGCTTTATCCCACAGCAGTTCTTGCTCTTTCATTTCCTTTGCTGGCCCTGCAGTGGCAGTTAACATAATCTCCCAAGTTGGGCAAACATCAGTGACTAGAATATACAGAGGGAAATAAAAATGCAGGGTTTAGATGCTTTGGGTGTTGGGAGAGAAAATAGGATGGGAGAACACTTCGTGTGATTATTTTTTTTGTCGTTATCTAGAGCGTGGGCCCTGCTGTGTGAAGTGATTCTTTTCTGTCAAATATCCACCTTTTTGGATGAAACAGCAGCATTGTTCAGTTCCAGAAGGACAGGGAACTGCTTGAGAGAGTCCAGGGCAGGGCTACCAAGATGATTAAGGTAGTGGAGCATCTCCCATAAGAGGAAAGACTGAGGGAGCTGGGTCTCTTTAGCTTGGAGAAGAGGAGACTGAGGGGTGACCTCATTAATGTTTATAAATATGGAAAGGGTGAGTGTCAGGAGGATGGAGCCAGGCTCTTCTCTGTGACATCCAGTGACAGGACAAGGGGTAATGGATGCAAGCTGGAATCATAGGGGATTCCAGTTAAATATGAGGAAAAATTTCTTCACAGTGAGAGTGACTGAACCCTGGCAGGGGCTGCCCAGGGCGGTTGTGGAGTCTCCTTCTCTGGAGACATTCAAAACCCGCCTGGAGGCGTTCCTGAGTGATCTGATCTAGGTGTTCCTGCTCCAGCAGGGGGATTGGACTGGATGGTCTTTCAAGGTCCCTTCCAGTCCCTGAGATTCTGTGATTCTGTGATTGTCCGTCTCACTGTCAAGCCTCGTGCTGCACTTTGTCACCTTCTAGGCTCCTGCCCTGTTGCTGGGTATTTAACGTACTGCTCACGAGCAGCACATGCCTTCAGCTTTGAAGTCATGGTGGTGACACCTCAGAAGAATAGATGTTCACATGAGATAGGAAAACGGTTGTGAAGCAGACTGTGCCTGGTGGAGCCTGAACTTGTTCCCATGTCTTCTATGCATGATTGGTGCCACCATCTGACGACTCAAAGTGAGAATGGCTTTAACGAACTTCAGAATGTGTTTTTTCAGTGACATGTGCTCGACGCGTGGGGTTGTACAGCTCAGCTCTAACAGAGCAAAACCTGAGCTGACACTCTCCAAAACTACTCATGATAGTTACTTATTTTTAGGATATTTATTTTATTCCTGAAACCTAGATGCTATTCTACAATTCTTCCTCATTCCACACGTCGTGCTGCTGTGGATAAAGGGTTTTCCTCTTAAACTCCTGTCTTTGCCAGCTTGGCACATGATAGCTACCCTGCCTGTGCCCAGCATCTTGAAACCCCCCTGGAGACAGATTTATTTTTCCTCTTCTCGGTGCAATTCTCGCCTCAAAGATTGGTGTTTTGGGTGAGGGCATGCATGGCAGGGGGGTGCCACAGTGGTGTCATGTCCCACCCCTCCTGAGCCCACCAGCCCCCTAATTATTTATTTTTTTATTATTATTTTTATTTTTAATTCACTTTATTTTAATTCTTCCTGATTAGATAATAGACTCAGCTGAAATCAGCATTTTAAATGTTGGGTTTTCTAAATTTTCTTCAGCCTCTATTTCTCTCTTTATTAGAAGAATAGTGTTTTTCTTTAGGTACTAAACAAAAGCTCATTTAAAAAAATGTCTTAAATACCTTGAAAAGCCTAAGAGGTTTTTTTTGCCCTCAAGAAATGATTGCTCTCTTGATTTTTCTGTACCTGATCTTGAGTCCTTCTGTCTCAAGTTATTTGAGGTTGTGAAAACAGACAGTGCCATTATAGAAGATTCATCAAATCAGTTGAGTTTTGGTTCCCGTGGGGGCAGGTCAGGATGGCGACTGAAATAAGGCAAAAAGGTCTCGGGAGTAGAGTAGTAGAGTAATTAATTTATAATTGTGATGTTCAAAGGCTGCTGACCTATATAAATAAAATACAACAAGAGAATACTTAGCAGTAGATTTATTCTGTTTGTACCTGCTGAATTTAGCTGCTTTGCATGCCTTCGTGCCAGCACGCACGCTTTGTCCCGAGCTGTGTGTTGGCTCCACGGCAGCTGGACCTCATGCAGAGAGCAGAAAGCATTGGGGTTTGGTTTGGGTTTTAGGTTGTTTTTTTGTCAGTTCAGCTGAACTGTAATTATACTGTTAGACTCTAAAACCTCTTATTTAAATCATTTGTCTCTGGAATTCATGCTTTTTGCGTTCAGGCAACCTACTTCTTGCTGTAACTTGTATGAGAACTCCACAGGTTTACATGTGGAGGGAGAAGAAAAAAAAAAAAAGGTGCTGCTGTTATGCAAAATTCCACCTTTATCCCTTGGGAGGAAAGGGGGGAATTCTTCATGAGTTATGTATGAGCCAGCAGGTTCCACTAATCATAACAGCTCTGCTAGTACAGAAGACTTGTGGTCTAAGCTAGTCAGCCCTCTGGTTTTTGAGAAATTGGCACAAAATTCTAAATGATGCAGCTCTTGCTGAGCTTGACTAGGTTTTTCCATTGTAAATCCTTATGTGCAGTCAAATTCTGAGTATTCTTTTGTTATCTATACTTCTTTAGCATAAATATGAAAGTGATGTTTTAACCATTTGATCTGGCTTTCACTTTCTACTGTTACCAGTAGATTATGGTCTCCTTGGAAAGAGCCATGCTTACGTTTCTGGTCTAAGTGAGTTTATTTCAGAACACGAGGAGGGATTTTGAGCTGCAGAACTGTGCATCTCTTGCTAGTTCCTCTGGAAAATCTGCTGCGTTTTCTTAAGAGGCATTTCCCTGAGCTGCATGTGTAGTTCAGGTCTTGAGCTCTAATCTTTACAGCTACTGGGGGAGTAACTAATCAGGGAAAACTGCCAACTTCTTGGGGGAAGTCGGGGAGGGGGTGGGGGGAAGGCAAACAAGTGCTCAGAGTGTGTCCTACAGTTGCAGAGGAAGAGAAGAAACAAATGCAAGGAGGAAAACGAGGAGGAGGAAGTGGCAGCTGTAATGGAGACAAATACAATGAAAACTTTTAAAGGTGAAATTTGGCATTTAAAATGTTTTGCCCAACCTTGCCTTCATACAGCACTTGAATTCTGGTGAGAGGAATGTTGACTTGACAAACGTGCCTTGTTGAGGCAGTATCAGGAAAACCTGTTGTGCGTATATTCCGCAGCTGAATTTTCTGTATCTGGAATGTTTTGCATGTCCTTGAAAAATACTTTGTCAAGACGTATCCTTCGCCCTGGAAGTGATAAAGCGTGGACTGGCAGTTCAGTCTGCTGGAATGGAAGAAGCAGAAGTTGCTTCTGCTTCCTTCTTGCCTTCACTTCTGTCCTTGTTTCTTAAAATATACTTTGCACCAATGCCTCTGCCCGACCTCTAATGAAACTGCAGTTTGTTGAAAGCTAATGTGTGGATTTGTCCATTTTGACCTTTTGTACCAGGGTGCTTAAGCTTTCTTCCAGCATCAAGCTGCCTTCCTTAGCAGGAACTGATATATTCCCCAGGGAGGTTCTTTTCCCTGAAAATTGCCTTTGAGATTAAGAGTGTAACTTGCTCCCTGACAGGATGGACAGATGTAGACTCTTATGACTCAAGGTAGGAAGACCCAGATTGAAAAGTAACAAAACTCTCACAGGGTCACGAAAAATAGAGATAACCAAAATGATTATAGTTGACCCAGCTTTCCTGGCTTCCACCTCTTCCCTTGCAGCTTGTTGTGTCTGGAAATCTTGCAAGCTGTTACCATCACTCGGTATGTTTATGTAATGTAAAAAGAAAGAGTTGAGGTAAAAAGAGGCGTCCAGTGGTTCTGTAAACTTTCTTGAGCTTTATTTTCCTTGAAAAGCTTGTGTTTCATTCCACCTGTCTCTGTTTGGATTGCAAATATGTGCATGATGCTGTGTAAGATCCGAGATACTGGCGATGCTGTTTGCATTGTGAGTAGGAAGTTTCCCCTAAAGCTTATTTGCTGAGAAGAATAAGTATTTAACTTTCAAAAATCCTAAAGTTATTAAACGTAAGGCAGTATTTTGGTAAAAGAGTCACTCTGCACTCTGGTCAGCTGCTGAAATCTACTTGTGGTGACCAGTGTGAGTTGCAGGTGAGCAAGTGCTTGAGCTACCCCACAAGGATTTAGTTCTAGACCCTTTTGGGCTCCCTAGTCCTCACAAAGCGGATAGTTACACGATTTTCTCAGTTAGCTTTGAATCTAACTGGATTTATCTGGCTTTGTTCAGGATTGCAGGCCAAAATGAGAAAGCTGGCCATACTTAATCAAAGTCTTGCAAAACCACCTGTTTTTCCTCAGTCAGGGGTTTCCAAAATGCCTCATTTACTAATTGAGTGGGGAGGGGGCATCATCCAGATGAGTAGAGCTGGCTCTCGTGGCCGAATGCAGGGAAGAAGAAAGGCTGCACGAGCATGCTTGGCTTTGCCAGGGTTTTTCAGTGCTCTGACAGGCAGATTTGAGATGACTTTTCATGGCCCTTGTACCACGTTGTTGACCTGTGTTAGTCAGCTTTCTCCTACTCACTCTTCATTGCTATAGATAATCTTTATTATACCTTTAAAATGGATTATGCGTTAGACTTTTTCCCGTAGAATTAATTTCTAGCCATCTTGATGTTAAAATACTGCCTCATACCATTCTGGGAGCAGTTGCTGAAGTGAATTATATGCCATTTATGTCATCAAAAGTAATAGAAGAATGTTGACGCATGTAATGTTCCTCTGTTTCTCTCTGAAGTGGTCAAATTTGCTGTTAGAGACTGGGCTAGATAGAACCCTCAAGGGTTGTACTGGATGAGTCCTTTTTCTCTTTGTAGAAGGCCTTGGTTTCCTACAGTCGAGCCTTAGTGCTTCTCTCAACTGAAGGCTGCACCTGCACAAGGTACCGAGGGGGGCAGGTTGTGTTGTTAATGAGTGTGTTTGTGGAGATGAGTAGCTGAAAACATGAGATTTATTTTTTTAAATGATGCAACCCACACAATACCTAGAAAAGCCTGAGTCTTGGCCTTGCAGCTATTCTAGTTTAGCTCAATTAGTGATTCATCTGCCTTCTGTATAGAGTTAAGTGTTTGTTCTCGCTTGCCACTATTTAAATGGAGGTCTGAGGTGAAGACTGGTTTTCGCTTTTCTAGCTTTGCCAGAAGAGCCCAGCTTCCAAACAGCTGCTTGAAAGTCAACTTAATGGGATTTCCAGGGAGGTTTTATGGCTGCATACTAACAATATTGCTGCAAACCAGCTGGGACCAACTGGCATCTGTCGTGATGCAAGATATGTATTTAATATCTTTAGATAAGGCCTGATCCTGGTTTATGAGTACATTAGTGAGATGGCTTCCACGTATTGAGGTCTTCCCAGAACTCCCCTTTTGGGAAGGTTTTTGAATACATGCACTCTAAGGCATGGTTGAAAAATCCCATTTTGTTGTGTAGGAATGATTAATCCTTACTCAGGGCCCTGGGGGAGAGTTTTTTTGTGGTCAAGGCATTGATCTCCTGATTGGAATCTCCCAGTAAGGGAGAGTTTCAGTATCTTAGCTTTTACTGAGACTTACAATGGAGATACTGTGCTACTGTAATATACTTGGGAGCTTAAAATTAGTCTGTGGTCAAATAATATTATCAAATGACACCCTAGGGTGTCAGTGACCTGCATTATAATGTCCCTTCCAGGTTATTGCAATGGAGCTATAACGAGTTCTATTCTTGTTTTAATTTGTTCTTGACCTGGAACAGTTCTTCTAATTTGAGACACTAATTAGGAGATGGTTTTAGTTATCTCTGATCTTTTCCATAAAGAATTTGGTGCCTCAGCTGCTTTGACTTCAGGATTCAATAGCAAGTTACTCCTTTTGGCATTTAGTATCTGCATTTCTGCATTATTCAAGTAAGGACACCCTTTGATTTTATTTTTTTTTGCCCATAAGCCTAGAAAGCAACTGTAGACATCTCTTGTAGAGATGGCTGGTGTTTCTAATAGTATGTTACATTTAAAAAAATAAAGGTGTATATTGGTACTTATCTTATTTTCTGTTTCTCTGTTCCTCTGAGATATTGTATGCATATTTTTCAATTAGAAAACGGTTCCTTTATTAATATACTGGTTTTCTTCCTAACCCTGAATAACTTTGAGCAATTGTTTCTTTTCCCAATCCATGTGATTGTGAGCTACCGTGACTGTTGCAGGCTCAGTTTTTTAAATACACAAAGTTTTCCTACTCTCACTTGGTGTGAACAAATACCATTTAATTCTTTTGTTTTCCTTTTATGGAGAGAATGAAGCATGAACGAGTGCTATTTTATTAGCCCTGAAGTGAAAGAGGAACTTTGTAACATAAGGGAAATTTTTTTAAAGCATCACTTTGAGGTGCAGATGTTGCCCTTCCCCTCCCTCCCCCCCTTTTTTGTTTTTATGCTCCTCAGTTTATTCTCCTCCCCTGCAGTGTGTGATTCAGAAGTTTACTCTCCGTAAGCCCCCACAACTGAGGGGTTACACTGTTTCTGAGGTAGAATGTAAGTTTAACTTGTTTTGCAGTTCCCAAGCCTTGCACTTTCCCAGTTTAAGCCAGAGCAGGAGCACTGTTCTGACACTGGAAGGAGCGTGTGTTACAGACCCTCGGACAGCTCTCTGGCGTGCATGTAGTCCTTACTGGGTGGTTGTCAGCTTTGCTCCTTTTTCAAAAGAGGAGGTTATTGGTATCTTTCTGCTTTTTGCTATTCCTAATGGCATCTGGCATTCCACGTGGACTTTTGGGGGGCTAAGTGTAGACCATCTGGATCTGATAGCTTTCTGTGTTTTAAAGGAATGATCCTTACTCTTCAACATCTAATTCCTTGTTTCTGGTCCTCTTTTCCAAGTCCTCAGTCTGTCATTACTTATCAACACGTGTTCTTTTTTCAGTCTGCCAAGGAGTGTGTATTTTTACAGGCTGTGGTGGGATGTGTGGCTTTCTTTTCTTTTTTAAAAGCACATCTTTACTGTTTTGCCAGAGAATGTTGGGCTTTTTATGGTTAAATTGAGGCCATGATAATTCTGGACTTTGTACTCACAAACTTGGAATAAGAGAATTGTGGGTGCTGCAGTCTGTCTGCTATTGGCTCTCCAGAAATTGAACCGTGATCTAATGATGAGTTTGGAAAAGGGAGAAAAATGGCTTAGTGTTAGAGTGAACCAACACTTAAAGGCCTGTTGTGACTTAGAAATAGGCTAAACTTAAATGTCATTAAAAGATTTCTGGAATATAATAGTTCATTTTTCCATAGCAGACTGAAAACAATCATCTAACTCTTCTTAAAATTAAAGTTACCATGGATTAAAGATCAACGTGAAACATTAGTACACCAACCCTGTTCTGTGTTTTTAGAGGATTGGGTGTGTTTGCCCTGTTGAAGGTCACAGTCACTAAAGGCAGGAGTGGCCATGAAAGCACTGAAGAAGCTTTGTGCAGACAAGGCTGGCAGTTTTGGTAGTCATGTAAAAGCTGGGATTGGTTGTGGATAAGTGCATTGCCCAAGTCTTTCTAATAAAAGGACTGAGAATACAGCACCAAGAATATTAACATACAAGTTTTATCCTTTGTGATAACCTGGAAAAGAAATGAAAGGTTTCTATCTGAAATAAGGTGGTTTGGGCACTTTGCAGATTTAGCAAGATAACTGGGCATAACCAGTTGGTGCAGTTTATTTTTACTGGCTTTTAAACATCTTAGAAACGTTTCTGAAAACAACCTGTGAAGCAGAGTTGTCATTAAGTATATTTCCACAAAGGTTGTTTAGCTGCAAAATCCACTGAAATTCATTTCTTCCATTTCTGTTTTCTTTAGCTTTGTTTTTGTTTACCATCTAATGTGGCCTTCTTGAGTGTTATCTTGAAACTTGTGTTTTCTGCCTGCACACCTGGAAGTTTGAATTCAGAGTGTACCTCATGGCTTTGGCTCAAACGGGTCCTTTGGTACATCTGTTCTTTGAAGTCTTTTTTCCCTTAGCAGAGCCTGACCTGCTGGAAATGACCATAGTTGCTGGGTGGAAGCTCTGTTTTATCTCAGAACAACCTCCAGTGGTGGCCTGAACAGTCTGTAAGAATGGACTGTTTGAACTGTCTTTGAACTTCAGGTTATCAGTGCCACACCAGCATTGACTTGGTTGTTTAGTGGTTTTTTGTTTTCTTTGCCTTTTGGGGGTTTTTTATATTTAAACAGTGACAGATGACCTGCTGGGAGCTGCACCCATCCACGGTGCACATGGGTGCAAGAAGAAGGCGGTGTGCCAACTCAGGCCTTTAAAAGCAAGTCCCCTAAAAATCTTTTTCCCATTAAAGGACCTCTTTGTCATCATCTCTTTCTACCTCATTCAGTGTTACGTGGGCAGGAGAGTCATTGCTGCTAATGTAATGTTATACAGTCAAACTGCACCTCATTTCTTCTTGTTTGGTTCTGTTTTCTGAGATTGCAGACATTCTGTGAAACGTTTTTGAGTGAGTATAATGATCTAGAAGTGATTGTGCAAACTGTCTCTGGTTTGCTTAGTTTGATGGGTACACTTATGCTCTCGTGAAGGTTTGCTCTCAGTGTGCTTTGCATTATGCAAATGGAACAGGAATGAGTCAGACAATATTCGGCATTCTGATCAGAAACCGTTTGCAAGTGTCTTCCTCTTGTGTGTGCGTGTCCCACCAGAGAGGAAGTCTGAGCAGCTCTGCAGTTACTGGAAAACAAGAAGAGTTCCCGTCTCTCTTAAATGCTAGCACTCTCTGGAGATCAGTCAGACCCAGTACCTGTACATTTCCTCCCCCAAGTCAGTAAAAACAGATGAAATAAACTAGCAATCAAAAATACACTAGATTAAAACTGTTACTGTGAAGCCAACAAGTCTCTCTTTTCTGGTGAAAAGAGTTGCAGTTCCTTAGTGGTAAATTAGTATTTTAGATGCCCCGTGGGGTGTTTTTTATACTAGGGAAAACTGAGTTCCTCTGTCATGCTGAGGCAAAATGTTAGTTGTATGCACTGACATTGCCCTCCTTGGTGCAGGGAAAGATAAACTTTGTTGATTTCTCTTTATTTTAGTCAAAGCTGATTTCTAACTGAATTTACAATTAGTTATGAAGGTGTCTTGTTTTAAGCAGGGGTTTGTTTACAGGTATTTGAATTAAGATAAGGAGCACAAAATCCTCCCTGCCAGGAGGTTTAAGTTAACGTTATTATTGGGTTTGCTGTTCTTTTCATGTGGATGGGATTTTCTGACCATCCACTGTTGTGCTTGGGTCTCCTCTTCTGGCTTTCCACACTGAACCATCCCAAAATGAAGTGGGTTCTAAGTGCTTTTTGCAGACCTGCATGTCTTCCCCTCAAAGGAGAGTTAAATTTAACATATTAAATGTACAGATAAGAGGTGAGACACCAAGTTATGGATATGGACAAACAGGGTGGAGGCAGTAGGAAGAGCTTTTTGTGGATACCACCCAGATTATTGTGGCTGTGTCTATATAATGGTACAAAATCATGAGGGCTTATGAGAGTGTGAACAGGGTTTTTGTGGGCTGAATTAAGACATGCTGCTAAATGACTGGCTAAGAGCAGATGCATGCAAGCTGCTAATGTGCTCAGTTATGAGAGTAATTAGTCTGATCTGACAGGTGAACCCCCGTGGTAAGAGATTGGATCTTGTGGTGCTGCCTTTTTTTTCCCCTCTTTTTATATATATTTTTCCCCCCTTGGTCTTTCTCGTGTCTTTGCAGAACTAGCTTAGATACTGATAAGATTAACATCGAACCTCAAAGGTCTCATGAGTTGTAGGTTTTAATTTGCCTGAGGCTTTTGCTGACCTACAGGGAAAGATTTTTTGGGGTTTTGGTTCTTATTTATTTAATTAATTTATTTTGGAAAAAGTGAGGAGTGGTAGCTGCTTTTGAAAAAGGTTTTCCATTTATCTTACAGGTGCCAGTCTGTTTTTAATTCCTCAGATGATTTCTTGCTTACCTCTGTTTCCCTAAACAGTGTTATTTAATCTCAAGGCATCTTCCTGCTCATATTTAGTGCTAAGCTATAGCATGGTTGGGTTGGGTTTTTTTCTCTTAAATTTTCTGTTGCTGATGCTTGGCTGGATAGTGGCCACCATAATGACTCTCGGCTATCTTGTATATCTGAGGCTATTCCATGCTTCCCTTCTCCCCCTGCCGATATTCATATCCTGCAGAATAGAAGAGTTATTCCGTGCTGCATCTCTCTAATATGCTGTCTTTAAACCAAGACTAGAACTGTCCTTTCCTGTGGCTGCTTTCTGTCAAGCTGGTCGCAGATGCAAATTGCCATCTTAACTGGGTTTACCCACCTTATAGTCAAAAATCAATAAGCAGTCACTAGTCACGTGCTGTTTTGAGATCTTTGTTTTTCAAATGCTTGGGTTTTTAACTTGTTTCCAATTTAAGCATCTGGGAATTATATTGGCTAGAATCTCAGTAAATTAGTCCCCAAGTTACTCTTTAATATTCCACAACAATAAAATTACATTGATTACTTTTTCCTATTGTTGATGGAGTATGGATTTGCAGATGCCTGATTCTCCCTTCCAATATGTTGTACTTATTTAACCAATTCTAATATAAATATAGCAAAATATTGACTTACAGCTATGGTGAACCTTGAAAAGCTGCCTATTTGAGGAAATTGGCCTCCTGTTATCTCTGATTTCATGCATTTTCCATCTGTCTCAAAATGAAGAGATTAGGGTTGATACTCACTATGTGTGTGAGGCAGATTATGGTAATCTTATTATTCTGATCTCGTTACACTTAGTCTCTACATTTGCAAATGTCCTGGGTTTAACCCTTTATTCAACAGATGCCAAAACATTTAGTGAAAAAGGTAGTCGAGGTGTGTTCTGCAAACTTCAGACTAAATATTTATATCGCCCTGAAATAATCAAGTTCTCAAAGACTTTCCTATAATAATAATAATACTAATCGAGCTCTCAAAGAGCTTCTTAATTAGTGATACACTTAGTTGTTGTTGGTTTGGGGGTTGGGTTTTTTTTGTCTAGAGAGGCTATCTAAAAAGATAAGTAAATGAACTCATTTAAGTTTCAAAGTATGAAATTAACTCTCTATATTAGACAACAAATAAGTAAGGGTTATTAAGAATTCCATTTTCAGTTTTATACTTTGGAGAACCTAAAGAGCACCTTCTGGAGATCCTTAGTTCGTGACAAGTCAGAATATTTCTTTTCTAGCTTTTTCTGAAAAGAAGTGTTATTTTCCAGAGGTTTGTACCAATGTTTGACACACAAAACCACAAAACTTAGTGGAGATGTTGGAAAATATGTAGCTGTGTATTTTAAAAGAACGGACAACTGAGTTGGAGCACCAGATTCTCTACCTTTTCAGTATCTACAGCACAACTTCGCTGTTGTTCCTGGGTGGTCAACTTTAATTGATTACAAAGGGTTAACTTCCTCCTCTGTGATGGAGGAGGGGACTCTCTTCTGCACTAGGCTAATAGTTTTACTGAGAACACTAATGCAACCCTTGTCAGGTGGACTCAAGGATTACAAAACGTCTTTGTCTTAAACTTGTGGAGGAAGCTATGTCCTTTCTTCACGGTGTCAGACACCGATTATGGGGTGTTGTTGCCTCTTCAGGCCTTTAAAGGAAAATAAAGCAAAATGACAGCTGCTAATTGTGGGAATTAAAAACAAAATATGATTCTCTGTCTTTAAGAGATCTGTGTTTTGTTAGAACTCCTGTTCAAACAGGTTCATTGGATATTTGTGATTTTATTGTACTGTACTGATGGACTTTTTGATCAGATACCGCAGGAGCTCTTTCTAAAGCTGTGAATATTGCTGTGCCTGTCCCACTGGTCATCTTTGACCATCAGGCATATTTGCCAGTTCCCATCCTGAAGTTGCATTTGGAGGAGAGGGAAGAGGATTGGAAAGGAGAGGGGGAAATTGTATAAGTACATCAAACAAAGCTGGGCTAGAAGGAGGCAAGTTCTTTCTGTGTTTGTTCTGTCATTTTTATGGGCTGTCTAAACCAGACCTTTTGGTAGAACAGTATGTGTTGTTATGCCTGGTTTTGCTTAGAGAGAAGCATGCAATGCGGGAACATCGCTTCAGTCGCTGCCTCAGCTGTACCTTTAGTGTGTAACTCTTAATTCGGCTACTCTGGTTTGTAGTACGGCGACCACTTAAGCTTTCCCTCTGGATGCTAATCCCTGTGCTCTGATGATAAAAATTGTGAACTTTATTGAGACTGAGCAAGTTGGGAAAAAATGAAGCCCTTGCAAATCATGGGGCTTTTTTCTTCACCCTGTTCGGTCTTGGCTAGCTTTTCAAACACTTGGGCCAGCACTGGGTGGGGATGGAGAGTGCAGAGGTGAGAATGAATGGCTCGAGGGAAGAAAGTACAGGGAGAAGCTTAACTTAGCTCTGTCACAGACTTCACTCGTGGAGTCACTGCATTGGGGACACATCTTCACAAACAGGGTATTTTGTTCTGTGTGTCATTCTTGTGGTAGTGCGGACATCTGGGGAGTCGCACTGTGAACTGGTCAGGGAAGAGAGCCAGCAGTGGAGAAGGGGGTGGTTGTGTTTTTGGTTTGTTTTTGTTGTGGGTTTTTGTTGTTGTTGGCTTGGGCTTTTTTTTTTTTTTTTTTTTTTTTTTTTCTTTTTGGCTGTTATTTTTTTTTTTTTTTGTGGTGTTGTTTTTTTTTTTTTTTTTTTTTTTTTAGCTAATGGGGTCTTTGATTTGGTTTTAAAGTAGCTGTGCTGGCTGCACTGGGGAAATCTGGCTTTGGCATGGAGTCGGATCAGCGTACCCTAAGCTGGTATTGCTGCTGAACACTTGCTGCTCTCAAACTGGAGTCTTCATTCCTGGCCCCGGGCTATACATTTGGCTGAGTCTCATGATGGCAGAACAGCGTTCTCGTGGCGATTGTAGAGTAGCCCTTTCTTTTTGTAACTTGAATTATTTTTCTTGCTGTTCCCAAAAAACTCCTTAAAATTTTGCCTTACCAAAATGCTGCCTCTATTGTACATTCACACTGGGTGGTGATGGTTGTTTTGCTTTGAGCACTGAGTTGCTGGCAATGTTTTAATGTATTTTTAGATAACAGTGAAGTATTTGTTTTTCAAATGAGAGGTAGGAAATTGCAAAGAATAAAGAATTGCATGAGCTGGCTTAGTGATAGCAAGCCTGTTCCATTTGGGGCAGTGGAAGAGGAAGGGGGAATAGATGGTGATGTCAGGCTGCTGCTGTGACACTCCCCCAGTAATAACTTCTGTGAGGAGCTGTAAAGGGTGGAAGGAAAAATAAGGATGTTGAGAATTCAGTGACTTTGACGCTTGACATGACTCATATCTCCTCTGTTGTAAGAGGAGGATAATTCAAATGAGCACTGTGAACCCTTACTGCAGCAAGTGCAAGGCTTCCTTTTTCCCCTCTGTGCTTCGTTCCTGACAAAGCAGGAGTTCAACTGCAGTCAGAGTGAGGGGCTGTCTCTATAAACAAGAACCAGAGTTGTGGAAGCTCTGCACTCATGAGGCAAGTCTTTAATTTGTGTTATCTGTTGGTTTAAGGCAACTGCAGTGAGCCTTCACATAGCTCAAAGGTTCACGTAGCCTTGAGACTGGAGACTGATTTTTTTAGTTAACATAATAGAAAAGCAGAGGGGCTTTCGGCAGTACTTTTAAGTTCTATTTTCTGGTCTGATTATCGCTGGTGAGTCTTTTCTGCTCTGCCAGCTTGTGAAGTCTGCTTAATAAAGATCTGTATCTTCGGTCCCACAAGCATTTTGTATCGTTTGGTTCTCCATCAATATGCCTGGTAAGTTTTAGAGTCAAAGACAAATTACACTTTACAAAAAGCACAATTGCAACTGCTCTTGCTGTTCCTAACAGCAGTAGGAAATACAGCTTCTTTGCATGGACTGACAGTAGTTTGTCAGGGGGGATTCTCAGATCCTGGCCAGAGAACTGATCTTGTTTTGCTGTGACTGCTCATAAAATCTTATGTGGACTTTTTAAAAGTAATTTTCATTTTTCATCTCAAATGGAGATTTCAACACCATTTACTTCACTTTGGGTAGGATAGGATTGAAGTGGGGAGTTATAAATGCATTTTCAAGTTGGGGAAATTATACTTCAAATAGATGGTGATAATACTATTCTTAGATCATCAAGGCTGTAAAACTTCTCTGGTGCTAACAGGAAATGGCAGACTTCAGCTTCAGCGGCCAAAGGCATCAGCCTTTGCAGCTGGGGTCTGAACTGAATGCTGGTGACATTTGGGGCAGCTGTCTCAAGGTAGTGGAACGTGGGCTTTTCCTTCTTCTATACTTTCAAATGCAAATTGCAGAGTATACTCCAGGGACTGGCTGAAGAGTACATGTGTTTTAGACGTGTAAGAAATTAGTAAATATTGGTCTTTCAGTTGCTGCAGAAAGGATACTGCACTTAAAACTCACTTCACACCTTATATCTAATAGGTTGGAGTTTTGCACACTGGTATTAACACATTTTTTTTAAACATCTAGTCATAAAGCCTTGCTCTTTCCCATGTGTGTGTAGTTTTGCAATGTGCAGTTGGATGGAAGGAATGATTTTTGCAGTGTGTGTCAGTGATGTAACACATAAAGAATTAAACTTGTCAGAAGGATGGACAGGCAGTCATTGGTGAAAGTACAGAGCAGAAAAAAGACTTGGTCAGCCCACCAGTTATTTCTTGTTAAATGTCCTTGAACTTCAATGAAATCTGTGGTTTTTCTTTCGGTGCTGCAAAAATTTTCAGATGTCTCTGGCCAGGATCTGAGTGAGGATTAGCTTGACCTGGCTGCCTGACCTGCAGGTAACTTTTCTTTCCATCTTACCCATTAAAGGTTTCAGCTTCAGTTTGTATACAGCTTGGAAAAAAAAAAAAGCTGTTGTAACACCCAAATTAAGCATATCATCAGAAGACAGAAATACCTCTAAACCTCAGCGGAGTCCCTCACTCCCACTTCCCCATTTCTGCTCCTCCCACTCGCAGGCGGTTGAGTCCTGGGGTTTTTGCTGTCCCTTTGCAGGACCACCCATGTGCACCTCCTTGAACTCTTGTCTACCTCTTGCCATACCTCTTGTCTGCTCTGTATAACTTTGACTAGATATATTTTTTTAAGTGGAGCTAATAATTTTTACATATGCAAGTTTTGGGTTGGTTTGTTGTCCTAAAATTGTAGAACGGGGCTTTTCTGGTGTTTTTTTGATACTGGAACGAAGGGTGTTCCCTTCATGGCAGTACCTGCTCAAGCAGTCCTGCCCTGTTCCTTTCCTTCCCCTCTTCTCCGTTGTTCCCTGCAGTTCCAGAGTTGTACCCTGCACTTGCTGATAGAATTATCTGTGTAACCAACCAGTCAACTGAGACAGGTGAAAACCACACTGCCCCCCCTCCCCAAGCTGTTTTGCAGATCAGTTCCCCAGTCTGTGGAGCTTCAGGAGTGCCTGTAACCACTGCTCAGGGGGCACGTGGGAGAGTGCAGCCACACAGCACTGACTGCAGAAACCAGCTCAAACAGCACCGCTGTCAAACATCTACCCACTGCAAACTGACAGCCTGGCCTCCAAGTTTGTAGCTGGGTGGGAATTAACTGGCAAAATTGTTAATTCTGAGGTCAAGATGTGTGCAGTATCAGTACTAACAATTTGAGTGTTGACTGTTTTGAGAGATGCCTGGAAACATCCTCATTCCTGGGTTTTGGCTTAGAGCTCTGTGTTCACTTGAATAAGGAGACCTGCCAAGGCACAACTTAACAATTGTGGTTTCTGAGGACTGTCAGTAAGAGACTTGAAATGTACAAATGTTCAATCATATCAAAATAACTAAAGTGTTGCATAGCTTTTCAAATATATATATATTTAATATGGCATATCAGGTATAATTGACCTAGGAAACTTTGTTCCATAGATAATTAGTTCTTAGATATTATTCCTGATATCTTTCTGGTAAATAGCTGAGAGAGAGTGTTTCACATTCTTTAAAAATCACAATGCTGTAAAATGTTAAGCAATCACTGTGACATGCAAAAAGCTGTGCTAGGAGGATCCTAGAGCATTTAAATGTTAAAACCAGATGAAGGAAACATAAGGGTTTTATTGCTCTGTTAAGTTGTCCACATTGTAAAATGAATGCATAATAAACAAATAAATACTGTAATAAAACAGTTTAAACAAAACCATACATTTAAAGAAAAAAAAATGACAATTATTTATCTTGTAAAACATATACCAATTGCACTGAAAGCCTCCCCCCCGTCGTGTTGCTAATAGTCAGCAGGAATCTACCACTCGGCTTGATCTCTGGCAGCACGTTGGACCTCTTGCTCGTGTGGTTGAATTAGCTTTTTCACTGGAAAAAACCATACAGAGCAGCTGCAGCTCAAGTTAATTTACTTCCTTTAAAAGGAAAAAAAAAAAAAGGCAGTTCTGTATTTTGAACGCTTTTGAATTATTTTTTTTTAAGGCTTTTATGGGTTGTATGTTTGTGTCTTTTCTTAATGTGTTTTAAAATGTAGCAGATAGTGTTTCTAATCGTATTTCCTGCTGAACCATAATGGGGTTTTGGTGGTGGTTTTGGGCAACTTTTACATTCCTTTCCTTGTGGCTTGCTGCGTAGCTGGCAGTTACCATTGGTATCTGTCTTGCTTCTCACCAAATACTCTGGTTGCCAGGGCAAGGCATGTGCAGTTTTGTTCTTTAACTTTTCCCAGGTTTTTGAAGTGCATCAAGGCTGCAGTTTTCATGTCTTCAGACATACTGTTACTCACTAAAACTAGCCAGTGCATCCTGGGCTATCCAGCTTAGTGGTCCACTGACGTTGGCAGCTAGGTTTTCAACCACCCAGGGAGACCTTATTTAGCTGAAACCTACTTACTATATGAGAGATTGTCAAGATATTTAGAAGACAACAGTCAGACGTAGGTAGCAGTGGTTTGCTCTTGCACTTGAAGGCTCTGAGTGTATTTCCACAATATAATCTTGGGTATGATGATATTGCATTAATTAACTGGGTGATTAGTTAAACTGGGTTTATGCATGCTGAAGACACAATTTAAGATAGCTATCTTGATGGTTTGAAGAAATTATTTGAAACAAGACGTTCCCCCAGGGATTAATGTTCTGTCATACACATAGGCAGAAATAATCAGCTGCACCCATAAAGGGTGAGGAATGACCAGCTAGGTATCAGTTCCTCTGAAAATACCCCAAACGTCACAGTGGAAAACTGGCTGCAAGGGAGGTGCGTCATGCTCTTAAGACAAGCAAAACTCATAATGAGATGTATAGACAGGGCTGTAATACCTATACAACATGCAAAGAAACTCTTCAACTTGGTGCATTTTGGCTTTGGCTGTGGAGCACTGTAGTTTGAAGTTTGCAAGACCAACTATAAGTCTGCCCTTGAGTTACCCTAAATTTCTGATGGGAGATTGAGTAGGCTCAGGTTGTTCCTGATAGATAATTGTCTATGATAGTTATTTATCCTCCTGCCCAGCTTTTCCAGCAGCGGAGCAGAGGTGCCTTCCATGGAGTGGTATTTTTACAGGATGCCAAGTGACCCAAGCCATATTCAGCTTCAGTGGCTGCAGTCACCTTTGGAGGTTTGTATACACAGCTGTTCATCAGCAGTTTGTCTTCCCAAGCACATCCTTTTAGACTTTAACTTATGTCCATTGTAGCAACTTTATTGTGTACAAACATGAGAATGGTTGTAATAGAGAACCTCTTACAGGAAGCAGTTGCTCAGTGTCACTCCACAAATAACTGTTCCTATCTGGTTAAAAGAGATAGGTAAATTGCTTGAGTTTGTGTGCCGTAAAAGCTGTACTTCAGAGTGAAAGTGCAGGAGTGGAGTGTTGAACTTGGTGGTTCCTTGGGCGGTGAGGTACAGGAGAGATAATGGGACACATCCTCCATTTGGAATAGAAAACACGACTTTCTTAATTTCAGCATTTCTTCTCTTTCTTTCTTGATAGAGGACTTCTGGGGACTTCATATTTGTAGAGGTTTGGGGTTCTGAGGTGATTAAGGGCTGGTTGCTACTGTTGGAATATTGCAGTGTGTTCCAAAATTGGAATGTCAGGGGTTTGATGGATGGACCACTCAGTGGATAAGGAACTGGCTGGATGGCCATACTCAAAGGGTTGTGGTCAGCGGCTCAATGTCCAAGTGGTGGCCAGTGATGAGTGGTGTTCCTCAGGGGTTGCTACTGGGACCACTGCTATTAAACATCTTTATTGGAGACATGGACAGTGGGATAAAGTGCACCCTCAGCAAATTTGCCGACAACATGAAGCTTGGTGACACGGTCGATACACTGGAGAGAAAGGATGCCACCCAGAGGGACCTGGACAGGTTTTAGAGGTTGGATGGAAAATGGCTGTAGAGCAGACTTGGGAGTACTCACGGATGAGAAGCTCAACATGAGCTAGAAAAGTGCACTGGCAGCCCATAAAGCCACCTTCATCCTGGGCTGCATCAAAAGAAGCATGGCCAGCAGGTCACGGGATGAGATTCTACCCCTCTGCTCTGTGCTTGTGATCCCCCACCTAGAGCACTGTGTCCAGCTCTGGAGTCCTCAACATAAAAAGGAGATGGAGGGAACAGGTCCAGTGGAGGGCCACAAAGATGATGAGAGGGCTGGAGCACCTCTCCTATGAAGACAGGCTAAGAGAGCTGGGGTTGTTTGGCCTGGAGAAGAGAAGGCTCCAGGGAGCCTTCTAGTATCTGAAGGGAGCTACAGGAGAGTAGGAGAGGGACTCTGTCAGGAAGTGAAGTGACAGGGAAAGGGAGAATGGCTTTAAATTGGAAGAGGGGAGTTTTAGATTAGAAACTAGGAAAAAATTCCGTACTGTGGGGGTGATGAGGCACTGGAAGAGGTTGCACGGAGAAGCTGTGGCTGACCCATCCATGGAAGTGTTCAAGGCAAGGCTGGATGGGGCTTTGAGCAACCTGGTCTGGTGGGAGGTATCCCTTCCAACTAACCATTCTATGAATTTGTTGTTCTTCAATGAAATGCAAGCCTTTCTTGCCCTGTAAGGAACATTTTAATCATGTTGACTACTGTGATGTATTTAAAGGCATCATGTGGGACAATCAGTGAGGGACTCTGGCTTCTGGTCCTAGGTCTGTTGTATAATCCCAGAGGAATTTTCCCAGCTGTGGGACAGGTGTATCTGCTGCCTCAGAGATGGGCAGAAATACATTCTCTGCCACTGCACTTTAGCAGGAGGTATTAGGACACAATAGGACACATGCAAATAGAAGTAGGAACTACAGGGTATTCAAGTAGAATTGTTATGCAAAGCAGATTAGGAATGGATTTCACAAGCTGTGCATCTGGGTGATGTATGGACTGTCAGGCATGCGTATTTCCCCGGGGTATTTTTCACTTTTACTGAATGTGACCAGCTTCATTTGTATTGTAAGACAGGGCAGCCGCAGCTGGAATGACAAGCTGGTGTTACCATTGCTTGTTCTTCATTACCTTTCTCAGTTTTTCTGTTTGATACGTGCCATCAAGGAAAGGTTTACAACAGCCTGCACCCTGAGAGGAGTTGATCCACGTCAACTGCCACTGCAGTATTTCTGCAGTGTGTCTCTGTTAAGCTCTGAAATCCCTTCACTGGAATGCTTGATAGATTTGTTATTGTTATTTTCTGGCAGAGTGACTTTTAACCTTCGTCCCTAAGAGGTTGTGCCAAGAGCTCCTACAAAAAAAGCCTTACAATATCGTTAAAGGCCTGAGAAGTTGGACTTGGTCGTACCTGGATAAATAGCCTGGAGCATTTTGTGCTTGGTGTCCGTGCTGCTAAACTTGGAGGAAAAGCTGGAAACAACCCCTCTTTCAAGAGGGCCTGGAATTTATAGCATTGGCATTAGCAGATACAGGAATAGAAACCAGGAAAATTTACTCTGACCACTAGGTAAAAGTAGATCTTTCAGAACTTTTCTTCTCAAAATTAAGGATTTGTTTAGATACTTCAGGCAACGTATACAATGTTCTTTATGTACACACATGCATGTATGCTTTTGGGTTACTTTGGGGTGTAGGGTTGAATTTTGAACCTTTCCCAAGCAGAGCAGGTTTTTTAGTCAATTTAAGGCTGTTTACTTTCCTTGGTGAAAAAAAGAAGGGAGGATAGCATAGAGCTCTCCAGGCTTCAGAGATTGCCCTGTTCGTCAGTTTGTGTGCTTTACTGGTGGTGGATCTTTTGGGACCTTGCTTAAACCTAAATTAAACAGTGCTAATGTGTTTGCTTTTTAAGTAAAAGCTTCCATTTGCAAGCAATTTTTACCTGAGTCAACTAATCCACCCTGCATAAGAGAAAACCGACAAAATGCTGTGCTCTTCAGTGCTTCCAAATTGGATGTGGATTGGGTTTGAGATTAAGGAAGGATGTTTTGTCTTCTGTTTCCGTGATAACATCCTGAGCACTACAGCTAGTTATAAAAGATGGCCGGTCCTGGTCTTTAGTCACTGTAAACTAAGCCTTGGTCTGTTGAGGAAAAACAACACTCCCCTTCCTCTTTTTCAAGAAACTGCTCTTGTGAATCCCGTAGCGTTCTGCTCTCTAGGGGTGTGAGCCAAGCTGTGGAGCTCAGCCTGCGATAACAATCTTTTTTTCTTTTTTTGCTTTCCATTTTGATTAAGCACTGAAGTGAGACAGTGCATTCGCTGCCACAGCCAAATGTCACTCATCCTTACCTTATGAAGTTATCGCTTAAGTGCCATAAAAGTTGCTGAGTATAAAATGAATCTCACTGCTGAGAGTTTCTGCTGCTACTGAAACACTTGCAGATCTTTCAGATGAGGGAGGCCTAATTGGATAGAACACTGCAGCTACTGGCTGTAGCTACTTCTGACTCTGTAGCGCCATTTTTAGAATCATTTTGGTTGGAAGAGACCCTTGGGATCATCGAGTCCAACCATCAGCCCTACTCTACAAGTTCTCCCCTACACCTGATCCCTCAACACCACATCTAATCTACTCTTAAACACAGTCAGGGATGGGGACTCCACCACCTCCCTGGGCAGCCCATTCCAGGGTCTGACCACTCTTTCTGGGAAGAATTCTTTCCTCATGTCCAGCCTAACCCTACCTTGCTGCAGCTTGCAGCCATTCCCTCTCCTTCTATCGCTAATTCCCTGTGAGAAGAGACCAGGACTCTCGACAACATCCTTTCAAGCAGTTGTAGAGAGTGAGGAGGTCTCCCCTCAGCCTCCTCTTCCTCAAACTAAACAGTCCCAGCTCCCTCAATCGCTCTCCATAAGATTTATTCTCCAGGCCCTTCCTCAGCTCCGTGTCCCTCCTCTGCCCTCGCTCCAGCCCCTCCAGATCTCTCTTGTGCTGAGGTGCCCAGAACTGGACACAATACTCAAGGTGTGGCCTCACCAGTGCTGAGCACAGGGGGACAATCACCTCCCTACTTCTGCTGGTCACACTATTCCTTATACAAGCCAGGATGCCATTGGCCTTCTTGGCCACCTGGGCACACTGCTGGCTCATGTTCAGCCGCTCGTCAACCAGCACCCCCAGGTCCTTTTCTGCCAGGCAGCTCTAGCCACACTGCCCCAAGCCTGTAGGTTTGGGTTGTTAAAATCACCAATGCTGATTTTTACTGCAGGCTACCATAGTGGAGATTTTACATCAACCTTCTCAAAAACACGCAATTTGTGGATCTGCAGCTTAGCCTTTATACAAGTGGTGACAGTGGGAGGGCTAATTTGAAGAAAATTCTGCTGCAGCTGACATCTCGCTGCCCTTCGTAAGCAACGTAGGCAGAACTGCTGAATTGGTTATCATTTTGCTTCTGTGTTTGTGCTGGTGGAAGTTTCCTGCACTGAGGGAAACTTCATTGACTATGAGACCTGTCATAAAGTTCCCGGAGCTTTGTTGACTCCTTCCAGGATCCTCCATCAGGCAGTTTGGAGGTCACTACAACATACTTTAAAATACTGCTAGTATCATCCTTCCATCTCTCTGTGCCATGTAAACAAATGAAAAAAGAAGGTGAGCCATAGGGAAAGAGAATTGGTGTCTAGATTTTTATTTTTGAATTCTCTCTCTCTCTGTCATTAAATAAATAAGTCATTCATAATTGAACGCTTTTGCCAGAGGGGAGGTAATTGAACAAGACTTGCAAGGCCTGAGAGGCAGAGTAAGTCAGTCTGGGGTGTGTTCCATCCTTGTGGCCAGACTTGGTTGTACCTCAGCTACCTTCGGGTGGCCCCAAGTATTCTTGTGTTACCTACCAAAAAAAAAATTAAAAATAAACCCAGGTGGTTTTGAAGTGAAAGCTTGAATGCTACTTTCTAGCCACGTTTCTCTCTTTGCAGTTTGCTTTGCTGCAACGTACTGTACTTGGCAGCCAGTGCTGCTGGGGATTTCTTGACCACTGTATCTCTTACTGAGTTTTGCATGGTGAAATACTGCATGGAATTGTAACTGCAATTTGCTTTTCTCTCCTGTAGCTCAAAGTAACAGTTTCCTGTAATCTTAACTCTGCCCCATCAACCCTTTCTGAAAGTTTGGGGAATATTGGATGTACCTGTAAATGTTTATATGGAACAAACCTCTAGTGAGGCGTAGATTTGTGCAACAGACTTGGAGGACAATGTTAAAAACTGTAGTCTGTTACAATCTACCCACGTTATTTAGGTATTATCTCATTGCTGGTAGTTGAGTGCAGTTTAAGAAACAATCATTCTCTGACTGTTTCCAGCAATACTTGCTCAGTGCTTGTTAAGGGTTTCCACAGCTTTTGATATCCATCTAGAGAGCAAATATTCACAATCTTAAAGCGTGTCCAAACATGTGCTTTAGATTTTCATCTGAAAAATGTGGATATTTTGCATTTCCCGTGTATGATTATGATAAATTGAACTTAAAAGGCTAAAATATTTTAGCATTTACATGTTTGTTGAGCCAGTCACCTTAATTGTCTGATGTATCTTTTTGCATTGAATGCTTAAATTTATTTTAGCTGTACTGCCTGTCATGCTGAGTAAACCAAGAAGAGAACAGCCCTGCTGTGGCCTGACCTGAGTTACAATGCCCTTTTGATGTGCAGGTTACGCTAGGTTTCCTTAGGATGCCGCTTTCACCGTGCAGCCACCTTCTAGATGGTGTGTGGCAGCCAGAGTAAGGAGGATTCCTTTGTTCAGGGGATTTTGTGCAACCTGCAGGTTACCAGGCCATGTCCTGGGTTGTCTTCTCTAAAACCCTGAAGGGATAAATTGGAATATTCTGTGGTGCTGTTTGCGGTGAGATTATGGGGAAGAAAAACGCTATAGAAGGGACTGTGTTTAACTTGCTCTGTTGAGTTTATGTGTAGCTTCCCTTCATGCAGTGGGTGCTTCTTGGGTTTGTATCTAGTTCGTTTCTCGCTTCTTGGAGCAGAAAAGGAACCATTTTTCTCTGAAATGACAAGCTGTGGTAAAGCAGAGGGTGAGAACTCGCCTCCCAACCACTGTTTTGCCCTGGGACAGGTAATTTCCAGTTGCAGAATTGTTGCCTTTGCTTCATTTGTTCACTTTTTTTTAGTTTTAATTCTTTACCCTAGTTTGAGTATCACGAGCACTTTCTTTGGATTCCTGAGATGTTGGGAGTGTTGCTAACACCACTGCATTGATTTCCCTGTGATAGGGTCAGCGCAGCTTTGTCAAGGAGGAAAGCCACGCTGGCAGGTAACAGGTTGTACTTGGTACCTTGTTTGTCTTAGCACAGCAAAAATCCCAAAACTTTACAGTTCAGGGAAAAAAGGGGGCTCAGCCAAAACTCACAGCCCTCCCTGAACAAGTTTCTTGGGTTCTGTTTCTCCAAAGAGCAAGTATTTTGATCAATTTGGCTAAATTTGCAAGCACATAAGTACGTGGGAGGCCTTATGTTCAGTTTCATGTTTGTATATGCGAGTCAGCTGGGGAGTTGAGATGCCAGATCTGCTTGTTATATTCCAGTTTAGTGCTTGCATGTTCCTGAAGGTTGCTTTGAGGGGATCAAAACTGGTGTGCAGCGATTCACAAGGGTGTCAAAGCCGTGCTTAGAAATACTCACCAGGTATGGGATTGTAAATGGCCAGGGAACGCTCCTTTTATTTGTGAGCTGTTCCAACTAAAACTTGGTGACTGCCTTGCTGTGCGTCTTCAGCAGCGCCTTTTCCCCATTTCCATGGGAACAGATGGTCTTTTGTTGATGGGAGGTCTATTAGCAAACTGGGAAACCGATGGGCAGCACTTGAGCCGCTGTTACTGTAAAACAGGGCTGACTGCAGACTAAGGCCATCACATGGCAGTATGGGTTCATATGTAGTGGCTAAAAATATATATTCTTCTTCCTTCCTCCTCTCAGGCACAGATGCCCCAGTGGGAAAGGAACAGGCTTGGTTAGATCTACAGCAGACACGGGGATTGGCTGCAGAGGGAAGCTGTTTGTTTTGAGCCGTAGAAAGAGCAGCAGGTTTTAACAGTTGTTGAGAAAAACAAGAGGTTGTGCTGTTCATAGTTTACAGTTTGTAGACTCTGAAGGCCGTCTCCGTTTGGAGCAGTGAATCTTCAAGTTTTGTTTTGTTGCTTATTTTATCTGGATTTATTTGTACTTGGGGAAGTTTTCAAAGCAAAATCCAGTGATACACACAGTACTTAGACTAAATTTTATAGCTTTGGTAAGTCGGGGAAAATCTTAGCATAGTTCAGATAAGAATCTTTATTTTTTCTTAGAGACATAGCACTGGTTTTAAAGTATTCAGGTGATAAATTCTAATGTCTTTATGTGGGAATCCCTTGGTGGTATGGGATAGATGGATTTACTGGATCCTTTTCTTAAAATGGTTTGCAACAATGTGGTTTGATTCCATTAAAGCAGTTACTTCATTTCAGTGGGTCTGTAGTGTAGAAGAGAGCAATGTCAGATGTAAACATCTAAGCCAGATGCACCAGTGCGGAGAATTCATACGTGTGTTTCTGACTTTTTAGTTGTATTTCACAAAATGGACATTAGTGGCATAAGTTTTTTGGAAGCTGAAATTTTACATGACTCTTCTGCAGTTGTAACAATAATAGCTACAGAACTTCATAGCAGCCACCAGGATTCCAGCCTGGTGCACATGCAGCGAAGTCCTCCTGAATTTAAGGTACTTCAGTACAAGTCATTTTTGCTCGACTAAACGTTGGGAGCAGCTCCGGTGGTGTTGATATCTGTCTGGTGGAGGTGACTCCTCTTGAAATGATACTTGAACATGGAGCTATGTAAAGAAAACAGCAACTTCTGCTGCCTCTGGAAGACCCAGCAAGGGGAAAACAAGGGTGCCTGCAGGGTGACTGTGTGTGGATCAGCCCTCTGGTATATAATCCAGGGCACGGAGAAGCTGGCTGGCAGCCAGGGTGTGAATGGAGCTGTGACAGTCAGTTAAAGGACAACCCGCTAGGAAGATACGTCAGTCTGGGTGTGAAGCAGGAAAAAGTCCTTGGAGCAAACAAAGGCACTGGAGGTGGGAGGAGCTGTGGAGGATTCATTACTCCAGCAGAAGTGCCCTGAACGGGGTTGTACATGCATATGTGTGGGTAGTTCACCTTACTCTGCCTTTTATCCAGCTTATTTTTGTCCCCTGCTCACAAAGCTTACTGCATGCCTCAGCAACGCTCGCTTGCTGGCTGTTGGCTTCAGGCCAAGCATTAATGAGTACCCCAAGCCCTCTGTGATTTGGCTCCCCCAGATCTATTAGCATATCTTCAGAGCAAGACAAAGCTCATTAGAATAATTTACATTTGGGCATTGGAATTTGGGATAATTTTTAATGCCTACTGCCAAAAGCATAAATATTTGGTAATATCCTTCATAGGAAGCTACAATTTACCTGTTGGTTTTTTTTAATTCTTCATTAAAAAACAGACTGCTGTATCCCTTAACTGTTCTCTGATGGTGATGAAATTTTGTAGTACACAATCTCACCAAAGATTTGATCTGTGCCATCTTTGATAAAGGAATGCACTGTTGCATAAGATTTGACTTACTAGAAATCAGGTCAAAATGTGTCACCTTTGTGTTCTTTTTTGTTATAAATGGCTGTAGTGGTAGGTTGAGGTGCAGAACAACCAAACTTCCTGGTCATTCAAGCTGTGTGTGAAATCTTTGCATGGCTGAGCTGTAGCTCTGTCAACCTGTGCCCCCTGTCTCTGCAATTTACTTTTTCACATACCTCATTTTAATCTCCATCTTCCCTGCTCAGTCCCCCAGGGCTCCCTAGTGGTGTCATCTACCTCTGGTTTATATTCTGTTTTGGGTTCTGCAGATGAGGCTGTCTCACAGCCGGTACAGCCGTTTGAGAGATGCTTGAAGGCGGCCCAGCAGCCATCGCCTGATCCGTGCCAGCTCTCCATGGGCAGGCTGTTACCTTGGAGCCTGTCACAGAGCCACGATGGAGCTGCTCGTGGCCTGTGGTCACGTTATCCTCACAAAATGCCTGAACTGTAGTGTAGGCTAGAACAAAATCATAGAATGGGTAGAGTTGGAAGGGACCTTAAAGATCATCAAGTTCCAACCCCCCTGCCCTTGGCAGGGACACCTCCCACTACAGCAGGTTGCTCCAAGCCACATCCAGCCTGGCCCTTGAACCCCTCCAGGGATGGGGCAGCCACAGCTTCACTGGGCAACCTCTTCCTGTGTCTCGCCACCCTCATAGTAAAGAACTTTTTTCTGCTATTCAATCTAAATCTCCCTTCTTCCAATGCTTGTAAATAAATAAACACAAGCCAAAAGCAGTAACCTCACAAAAGATAACTTGGGAATATTTTTAACCATCTAAAAGTTCATAGAGTCATAGAAACACAAGGTTGAAAGGACCTCCAAGATCATCTAGTCCAGCTGTCCTGTCACCAGTTCTACCCACAAAGCTACTAAATCATGTCTTGTAGCACCTTGTCAAGTTCTTAATATCTTTTTAGTTATTAGTCTCTTCAACTGAAGATTTCCTGAATTGGCCTGTAAAGGTGCCTGTCTTTGCTCAACTCCAGTTCTGCAGATGTGACCCTGCTGCTGTGCTGTTCCTGGATGGCACCTGGCGCTGTACCCCCTGCCCTCAGCCCCTCCAGCTGGGGGTGAAGGGAGCAGGCGGGTGACTGCAGCCCACTGTAATCTACTGGGGAGACTAGGATTTGGTTCTCTCTGCATTAGCAGATTTTGTTTTGGTAGGCCTTGAGGTTTTTCTCCTTCTGTGTTCAGCAGTCAGCAAGGAGGCAGATGAGGGTGTTGATACCACACATGTTTTTGAAAGGCAGCAATCATTGATCTATAGAGGTTAAGTTAATTCTTACCTGGTTTTCATTTATTTATTTATTTGTTTGTTTGTTTATTTTATTTTTCCTTTCCTCCCATTACCCTTCCAGAGAAGAAACATTGTAAGATAGCAAAAAAAAAAAAACAAAATCAGAAATGGCAATAACTGCTTATGAAGATTTTGGTTTTCTGGAAGATACCTGACCCATAACTGCATCTGTCTGTAATGTGTGATCTCTGGATCTGTGTTCTTGTTGTCTTTCTCTGCATTTCCTCATCTTCCCACATTCAGGCAATGTTAATCATGTGATACTTTTGTGACTTGAGGCTTTAAGTACATCTCTCTCTTTTTTCTTTCCTTTTTTTTTTTTTTTTGTTAAAAAATTTTCAGATTCAGCTTTTTGTTGGCCATTGTCTCTAAGTTAAAGAAGAACCTCAGAAAGTGATGTGGTGTTTAATTATAAAGGGGAGGGGAAGGTTCTGTGTGGTGTTTACTTCTAAAACCAAATAAAATCTTTAATTTCAAACTGTAGAGAAATGTAGGAAAACCAGCTGGAATCAGGTTTATGCTGAAAGCATCAGGTTTGTCAGCTGATTTCAGGAAAAAGTGATCATTAGAAGTGATAAAGATTCAGAAATTCTTGTCTTACAGATTTTGGACAGGTTTGTTTTGGTGATGGCAGACAGCTTAATCTTTGGCCCAGGTCTCATTCCAGTTGCGCTGTTAGAAGTACCTGTAGACTTACAGTGACTTTCTTGGTAGACTGTGGGGGTTTGGCACTAAAATCCTTTGGCTATTTTAAGCTACTCATCCAGCTTTTTGTTCACCAGAGTTCTGAACACTCATAGCATACAGTGGAGCAGGGTGACTAGCACCATTTTTAATAGGTTGATGTTACAAGAGCTGTCTTTGAAACAAGAATGGGAAGAATAAGCTAGTGCCTTCATCAGTTTTGCTGGATCTTGAGATGTAGTAAGCTCTTGTGTGTGTATTTTTCCTTTAGGTTTTGAATGAAGAATGTGATCAGAATTGGTACAAGGCAGAGCTCAATGGAAAAGACGGCTTCATTCCCAAGAACTACATAGAAATGAAACCACATCCGTAAGTAGAGCTTTGGTGACAGGCTCCCTTATCTTGCTTTGTGCATCCTCTCAACCGAGGGGAGCTTTGCTGTACTCTGCAAAGTGTGCCATAACCATAGGTGAAAGACAGCGATCGAGTTTCATCTCTGGCTGCACCTTGCATTGTTCTGACTGTAACTCATTTCACAGCTGGCTGTATAGCAGGATGTTTTGGAAGCTTTTCTGGTGGTTGCTCTGCTGTTTTGCTGTAGAGTCAGACTGACCTTGGGGGTAGCAGCCCTTATCCAGCAGAAAACACTTTAGTAGAGAGTTATCACCACGCCTGCCCCAGGAAAAAGCGACAGTTTTCCTGTGATGAGTCTCTATTTTACTTATTGTAGCAGATAAGAGTAAAAATTGTGACATTCAGAGCTCACCAGAAAAAATACGTAAGGATATTTTGGAGCTGTACTCTTAGTATGTCTGTGTAACATCCTGACTATAGAATCACAGAATAATTTAGGTCAAACAGAAGGACTTCTAACATTGTTTGAGTCCAACACCTTCCTCCTAAAACAGGCCAACCTCACAGAGCACACACTCTTACGCAAGTATTGTTGCCTTGATTTGCAGCTCCAGAGAACTGTGTTTGAGGAACTACTTTGAACGTTTCATCTTAGATTTAAAGAACCTGACAGCTGAAAATAGTAGCATTTCATGGCTGGGTATTTTGTTTGTGTCATTTCATGCCTTTCTGTTGTCTTCCACTGAACTCTGGTTCTGCCAGCCTTTCTGATCCATCAACACCTGAACAAGAAAGCGGCCACTTCTGGGTAACAGATTCAGAGGGGAGAAGAAGTTTAGGAAGGAGCAGCAAAACCTGTTACCAGGGGTTTTACAAGGACCTGTCCACAAAACCTGATGCTTGATTTGTTAATTGTTGAGTGTAATTACATCATGAAGATACAGTGGTTCAATCCAAACAGGATTTATTTTTCTCAGGGCTCTCGAAACAGCAGAAGAAAGCTTTTAAGGGAGCGTGTCCCATGAAGGAGGTGATGGGTACTGTTTCAGCCCAGCCAAGTAGGAAGTGAAGAAAGGGATGTGCAAGAAAGTTCTGAAGTTGTGTAAAGCCTTGTCTGCCTAGAAGAGCAGGCAATTGCGTTACGCTGCGGTGATGTCTCCTGCGATAGGGATACTCACTTTGTTCTGTTCTGTAATCATCCAGGGTATTTTGTTTTAGAGAGAGAAACTGTCAGATTTTTGCTTTTTCATATCAAAGGGGAATGAACAATACCTGAGACTGCAAGTGGGTGAATTTGGGAGTGTTTTTAAGCCTATTTAATATGACCTTTTCTGAAGATGTTTAAACTGCTGATGACAGCTGGATGGAGTTAGCTCCATGTGTCAGCAATGCTGAGAGTCTTAACCAGTGCATTAACAACCCTGGGAAATTATGCAAAGGTTTATATAGTGTAATGTTAGCTTAGCTGTAATGCAGAGCTCTCCAAGTAGTCCAACGGGTCATGCAAAAAGCCAGATTGCAGGCAGGTGACAAGGTGTGAAAAAGAGAATGCACCTTTTCTCAGACTGGTATCAAACTGTTGTGGGAAGGTGGCATGAGAGCTTTTTTTGAGAGGAATTGGAAAGAAACCAACTGAAAATGGCTTTAAGTCCTGTCCTAGGATCTGAGACTTAAATCTTCCAGCCCCTCAGCTAGTCTTAAATGCAGTGGGTTTTGTTCATTTTTGCTTTGTGACTATGAGCAAATGAAGCTGAAAGGAAAATGTGGCACCTCTGTCAGCAGCTGAGTCACCTGGTTCTGAAGGCTTAATCTAAATTGCCACATCAATTAACAAAGCGAAGATGTGTGTAGATACAGGCATGATACTCAAGAGAAGAACTGCAGGAGACTGGGCAGGGAGGCTTTCTGTGAAGGCACAACAGTGCAGGTCAGTGGCAGAACTACCTTTCTCTGTTTAAGGAGGCAGGGGAAGAATTTGCCCTTTATGAAACGGCCTGGGTCAGAGCCATAGTGTGTGTATCTCAAGTGTTTGTGTTCATGGTCAGCTCTTCTAGAAGATACTGCTGAAGTCTCACTTGGCAGTGTTGTAGCTTACATGGAGGAAAGTGGCCTTGCTAAATGTTTGTTCTCAGTAAAGCTGAAATGATTCCAGAGGGCTGATTGAAATGAGCCTGAATGCGGTGGGAGCTCGGGGCTATACCAATCAGTGCGTCTCCCTCTGGCTGCGCAGCGTCAGCAGCGATGTCTGGATTTGGTTTTGCAGTGCTGACCGGCTCAGTTCCACCTCCGTTACAAAGCCAGTTTGGAGATAAGTGTTATCATACTTAGCCCTTCAGCAGGGAAGCTGTGGGAATATTGTGGTCAGTTTATTTGGCCTAGTTCTCTTGGATATGCTGTGATTTTTTGATTTTTTTTTTATATTTATTTTTTTTTGCTGTCATTCAGTAGTAAAGATTTATATGTGCATGACACTTCTGATGCTTCACAGGTGTGTTCGTCTTTCTTATATTTTATATTTAAAGTTCAAGATCCTTTTCCTTGGAATGGCTGAAGTGGTAGCGAAGCCATAAAACTGCAAAGGGAGTTCACGAATTGGAAAAGATTTTTAGTCTTCTTGTTGAAAGTAAAGTGCCACAGAAACAGCTAGCAGAAAACTGTAAGAATTTGATATTGCTACTTTGGAAGTGTTACTTTATTTGAACTTTAACTCTACACTTCTACTTCTTAGTGCTTCGGTAAAACTTAGGGGGAAAATACTTCTGAGGCTGCAGGGAGGGTTGTAGAAGTTGAGTTGAGCTTTTCCAGCCTTTCCTTCTCTTTTGCAGAAATGGCTGAGGTGTTTCCGGTTTTTTAAGATGCAGCTTTCATTTCCAAGTCATATGTGAGTAAATGAGAAATATTTGAAATATTTCAGATATTTCTGAGAAATAAACAGAATGGAAACACTTTCTAAACAAGGACTATAGCAAGATACCTAAAATCATAAGTTAAAGCTTTCTTTATGGTAACGTGTGACAGAGGCAAAATTCAGGATTTCCTCGTCTTTCTGACAGTTGTGCCAGAAGCCCAGGAAACAAAATACTACCTTTGAAGTCTGAAAGAGTTTCACATAATGGTTACTCTTAGTTGATTTTTGAAGGCAGCAAGCACTCTGCAGGTGGACAGTCCCTCTTGTGTCTCTGCCACCACCTCGGGTACCAAGAAGTGGCACAGATGCTAAACCACCAGGAAAATTACTAAATGTCATGAAGTTCTTTATCACTGGAAATAGGATGGCTGTGGGAAAAAGCTGTTCCTTTCCATTCCAGGGGATAAAAAGTACACAACAAGCCTTGCAAGCAGGTAAAACATGTCTAGGTGATCATGGGAACAGAGTTTGTAAGCAAGGTATGTCATTTTCAGTGCCACGATGCTCTTCATAATGGAGCTGCATAGCTAAATGGAGTGGATACTCCTTTTACAGGGGAATGTCCTAGAGTTGTTTTACTGAATGTGTTGCATGCAGCAGAAATAAGCCTGTGGACTCATCATCCTCGATACTATATGGATGTGGTTTTGTGTAGCTTCCTATGGTGAGCAGATACTGAAAACAGCCAGTGAAAGGGGTGGGGCCTGCCACTAGCTGGAGAGTCCAGTGATCAAGTAATGGGTCCTCCTTCAACTCTACAGATAGCTGCTTCTGAGAGAGGGAGATGTGGTGGCTTTGTGATTCCATGACAGCTTCAACTTCTCTTAAGAACAGCTGTTTTGGGGAGAGAGTTCTGCAACTTCTATCTTTTTGCTGTACCAAAACCTTCACCATAGAAAGTAAACTTTGTGAGTGGAACTCTTGTTAAGTGCTCTCCTCTAAGGTCAATCATCTGCACAGTTGGAGGCTGTGTGAGTGGTTCTGTCCTGTGTGATCTGTTACTCAGAACTGAAAGCTGTACTTTTTGGTTGTCAAGATGGTTCTGCTTTTCCCACGCCATGTGACCGACCACTCAGCCTTTGTTTGCCTTTAATTTTGGGTTACTCTGGAAATGCAAATGTAAATGTGGGTGAGAAACCCGTGACCAGGGGCTGTTGGTCAGTGCTGACAATCTGTTTGCCTGTGGTAGGTTACACCCTTGGTGTCGTGGAGGTGGTCACCCTGTGGCTGTGACTTCTGTGCAACTGTCAAGAATTTCAGATGTGGCTTCTATGGCACAGCTGTTTCATGTGAAGGCTGCTACATGGTCTCAACTGTAGGAGAAAACCAGAAAATAGGCTACTGAAACAAGTATTATTAGCATCTTTACTGGAACAAAATTGGCTGCCAGCTCAGCACTCCTCTGCAATGAAGCAGAGAGACCTTGAGGGAACTCTTCTCACTTGGTCTGGAGGTAACTCCACTCCTGGCACCCACCTCAGCTTTCTGGTATCTGCCCACAGTGCTCTGGTGGGGTCAGAGCGGTTGGACTCTGGGCTGCAGGAGCAACTGGCCAAATGAAGCTACTCATTCCCTCTGCTGAAGCAGTCATGTCTCATCCTAAAAGAGACTAGAAATTGGTTTTGATGCAAAATGCATTTTGTATTTCTGCAGGATGGGTCAATTCATAGACAGGATCTTATTTCTACAGCTGTGATGTTTCTGAAGAGAAAACACAAACTCCCAGTGTTTCTCTTGCATTTAGCAAATACTGTCGTGTGGGGATTCCTTAAATATTTCTACCCACTAAAATAGTAGGGGTTGTGCTTAGAATCATAGGATCATTTTGGTTGGAAGAGACCCTTGGGATCATCAAGTCCAACCATCAGCCCTACTCTACAAGTTCTCCCCTACACCAGATCCCTCAACACCACATCTAATCTACTCTGAAACACAGTCAGGGATGGGGACTCCACCACCTCCCTGGGCAGCCCATTCCAAGGTCTGACCACTCTTTCTAGGAAGAATTCCTTCCTAATGTCCAGCCTAACCCTATCCTGCTGCAGCTTGCAGCCATTCCCTCATGTTCTATCGCTAATTCCCTGTGAGAAGAGACCAGCACCAACCTCTCGACAACATCCTTTCAAGCAGTTGTAGAGAGTGAGGAGGTCTCCCCTCAGCCTCCTCTTCCTCAAACTAAACAGTCCCAGCTCCTTCAATCGTTCCTCACAAGATCTATTCTCCAGGCCCTTCCCTAGCTCCGTGTCCCTCCTCTGCACTCGCTCCAGCCCCTCCAGATCTCTCTTGTGCTGAGGTGCCCAGAACTGGACACCAGACTCAAGGGGTGGCCTCTCCAGTGCTGAGCACAGGGGGACAATCACCTCCCTACTTCTGCTGGTCTCACTATTCCTTATACAAGCCAGGATGCCATTGGCCTTCTTGGCCACCTGGGCACACTGCTGGCTCATATTTAGTCACTTAATCCTTAATAACTGAAATCTTCTGTACAGTCTGCTCTGCAAATTGTGGCTACAGCATGGGTAGCTTCTCCTTAGGAGATAGAAGTAATAAAGGAGACAGCATAATTACTCCCCACTGATTATATTTGTGTACTAATAGTGAAATAAATGCTGCTGTATCAAAGGGAAGTTCAATAACGACCAGCCACCAGTGCAGGGCTGCTTTGCTGTCCCTGAGTGGATGGCATCATGTGGTTTGGAAAAGTAAAACTTGGCTTGTTAGGGACATGAGATTGTTCCACAGTGACAGAGGAAGGGACTTGAGTTCTTTGCTTTAGCTGGGCATTGAATCTGGTTGACTTCAGGTTGTGAGGCCTGTTACTGAGGAATCAGTGCAGACCAGAGTAGACATTTTAACAGCTGTAGCCAGTTCCTGGGATAGTCATCTCAGTCTCACAAAGCAGGACTTTGCTGTGAAGCAGTTGTGTACGTTAGGTTCTTGGTGTGATGTTCTATATGCTAAACTGCAAATACAATAGGGTGCAAAAAATGTGAACAATGTGTTACATTTTGAGCAGATTTTTTTTTTCCACCTGTGAAAACTAATCCTGTAATTTGAGGACTTCACTCACTGCATTTCTGCTTTGCTAATTGGGGTGAAATAGGGCTATCACAAGCACCTGCTTATCAAGTCAACCCTTGCTTCATTACCAGAACTAAACATCGTGGAAAGCTGTGTGGTTGGGCAGCCTGTACTGGAGTGGCAGAGAGATGCAGTGCAGTTATTTCTGCTAAGAATCATTTAGTCTCTGTGGGAATATCTACGTCTGCCTCTTCCATGAAAGGACTCATTCTTAACTTTCCCTATTGTTTTCTTTTCCTCACATCCACAGGTGGTTTTTTGGAAAGATTCCCCGAGCAAAGGCTGAGGAGATGTTGGGCAAACAGAGACACGATGGTGCCTTCCTCATCAGGGAGAGTGAGAGCGCTCCTGGGGACTTCTCCCTCTCAGTCAAGTAAGTAATTCCCAGAAGCAATGGTGTGGGGTAATCAGGCCATCTGCTCCTTTGGGATTGTGGGTGAAGGACAGGTCATTGTCCTTGCTGAGGAGCAGGAGTAATCTTCCAGGTTGCCCTATAGCGTTCCTGTTCTTCCAGTGATACTTATTTGTTCCCTCTTTTAATAGAACAAATATCTATGCTGTGGTTTGTAATAAGCCTACAGGGCTGACCTGGTGGCATGTTGTTGTCTGGCTCATGTCATCACTATCTGTTTGTGGATCCATTCCTCCTCCTTATGGCCACTAAGTGCCCAGTGTGTACATGTTCTCTCCCATCCCCTTTTATCCCTCTTTTGCAGCACGAGTTACTACTCTCTCATTTCTCTTTGCATAGTAGGCTTCCAAATATGTTTTTCATGTCTGTTTGGCACCAGTTTTAGACAACAATTCATGTTGTCTAGGTCTGGGAAAACAGAGGTCTCTTGGATTTCTCACAAGCGCATTCCACAATGGTAGAGAAACTCGGTCTTGTACCAGTGAAGTGAGGAAGAACAGTTCTCAGCCTTGAATACCCTTACTAGAAGTACTGGCTGTTGACCAGTAAGAGTTCCTGCAAGTTAGCCATGGCCCACAAATACCATGGTGCTGACTTGCCTATACGAAGTCTCTGTAAAATAGCGGTATTAGAAACTTGAGCAGGTATATGATGTAATTTTAGCATGGATTGGGAGAGGGGTTCTGTCCTGAGCAGTTGATATTTTTTTTTTTGCCTCTTCTATATTTTCTGTAATATTCCCCTTTCCTACCAGAAATTAACAACATTTTGTTTGGAATCCTGACAATTTTTGGTTATTCATGCACAATTCCTAGTTTGCTTTGTTTTCTGTGGTGATCCTCCCATACAGCAGCACTGTGCCATGCCAACAAACTGAATCAAAGCCACTGGGTTTTATGAGATGTTTGTATTTCTGTCTTGGATACAATCATCTGAGCTGGAATACTAGATATGAATGGAAGCTTCATTCCAGAAACTGTTCCTTTAAAAAACATAAAGTTCTAGCACAGCTTTGCCAGCCTGTAACTTAGTGTTGCCATCTGGTGGTAATTTCTAAGTTGACTCCCCCCCACCCCCCACCCCCTTTCTTTAATTTAGACAAGTTTTTTTTCCTCAGCAGTGATCTGTGAAGTTTGAAATGGTGAGGAGCTCTCAGGGTGAGGAAAGGAGAACAGAGGCAGTGCGCTAGAGTTGTTTCGCGTTAGCTTTGTAGCCAAGACAGCACGTACTCTGTCAGGCAGTGTACAGAAGCTGTGCCTGCGAAGTGCTGAGCAGTTGCCTTCTGGTTTCAGTGGGTTAGACTGAAGGAAACATACTCATGTGCTATTTGTCTGGAAAATCCTAATGGACCTTTTCAGAGTTACCTTTTCTTCAGAATATAGCTGTTGGAAATGCAGCTTCAATGGGTGCCCTGATTTGTCCGAAGGAATTGTTAACAAAGGATTGAAGTTGTTGCCTTGCCTGTGCAGCAGCACCTTTCGAGCATTTTGAGTTTGGTTTGGTTGGGGTTTTTTCTTCCTTTTTTCTTTAAGGACCAGAGAGATCCTTTTGTTTTGCAAGACAGTCTTTTGCCTGGGTCCAGACTGGCTGCCAGAAGAGACAGTCCTACCCCTCCTGTGGCAGTGTTTTCCCAGCAGGTTACCTGTAATGGCACTGGTGCTTATGGATTGCAGTGTCACACACAGCCAACAGTGCTGTGTGACAGAGGGGCTGAAATGAGAACAACTTCAGGGCTGTGGCAAGAGCAGCACAAACCTAAACTGGCTTGGGTCAATTGTGAAATTGCTGCATGTGAAGAACTGAACCAAAGCTCTCATTCTGTTTGACTTCAAAATCTTGTCCTGAAAAGCCCAGGACATGTGTCTGAAGTGTTCTGAGCACTGTCTTCCATGACTCGGGTGACTGCATACATACATCAAAAAGCACACAGACTGGATACCAGCTATGAGGCAACGTGGTGTAAAACAAAAAGTTGAAATACTGCACGTAATCCAGGAGAAAGCATGTTGTGACACCAGAAATCCTTGACCTCAAACTGCTGCAAATTCAGAGTGGTTTGAAAAGCTGTAAGTAAAGCACAGCACAGCAGTAAAGAAACTTGCACGACTTTTTTCAAAATGAATTTGGTATTTGGATTAACAAGCGGGTTTCAGAGATCTTTTTCTACAGCAGCCAGTTGGTATCATATTATTGGTGTTATTTATAGTTTTCACTGTGCCCTGAAGGACCTTTATGTTCTGAACTCTGTGCCGACGATTCCAGACAAGGAGAACTCAGTGACTAATAACGTGCTTTTTTTGTGTTCTCCACTCCTTCCTCCTAGGTTTGGAAATGATGTGCAGCACTTCAAGGTGCTTAGAGATGGGGCTGGCAAGTATTTCCTCTGGGTGGTGAAGTTCAATTCTTTGAACGAGCTGGTAGATTATCACAGATCCACATCTGTCTCCAGGAACCAGCAAATATTTCTCCGGGACATTGAACAGGTGCCACAGGTAAGAGAAGCGTCTGTGTAGAGTGTACTTTTCAGGCTATTGCAAACCCTGACTGAAGTGGGATTACATCTTAAGGGTAAATCAAAAGGGATGGAGGGAAACTGAGTGACATTTTATTTGTCTGTGGAAGTGTATCTTTAGATCCTGTAGCCAGAGCTGTACTGGGAAATATGCTGGATCATTGTGCGGAGCCCACCTGCCAACTCCCCAGTCGCCCCTTCATTTCTAGTCAAGTTGTTACAGCTTCTCTTAATGTTTATGGATACTCTTGCAGGAAGGTCATCTGTTCTCTCTGACTTAAAAACAGGTTTATTCCTGGTTTAGGACCTGGTAAGAAAGGATAGTTCTACTTGTACTGGTTCATAGCCAGAGCTGTGACTCCTCTGTACCCAGTGAAGCCGGTACCGCACTCTCCTGAAGAGGTGGAACACCTCTGGCCTGCTGGTTTGGGTCTAACCAGTGTTAAGCAAAACCAAAATCTGCTGTGTGCCAGCAGAGCGACTTCTTGCGTGTATCTACTTTTGGTTTGTTCCATCTCCCAGGGCAATCAGAACATTATGTTGGGTGTAACTGGATCTGTTACCATTTTTGGATAAATCCTTTTGCCCCTGTGTGCAGTGTTCTAGTAATAGCTTGAAGGCGAGGGAGTGTGGAACTCTTACTGTTCTCCAGGTGCCACAGTTTGTCTGAATTAACACCTAGCTCCGCGCTGTGGGGTCAGTGATTAGCAGAGGGTGAGAAAACAGCTGGATGAACATGAGGGTGCAAAGATGCCTTCCTAGCCTCATGAACATTAGTTTTTCCATAAGGATGGAAGTCTTTGCTAACCAGGCAAAATGCTCTGCAGCAAAATTTCTTGATGTTGGAAAAGTTTAGGGAAAATGTGTAAAATGCCCACATCCAGCTTTTAGGTGGAACTCTGTGTATCACACTGTTAGGTAGATTAGTAATATTTATGCTGTCAGTTGATGAAAACAGGATGAATAAGCAACGAGACCATTGTATTGCAGCAGAATACACATTTACTGTAGGTCATGAAGACTGGAAACCACTGGTAAAACATCTGAGTCATCTGCTATCTTTGGGCTTTTTCACAGAAACTTGACTTTTTTTTTCTATAGACTGTGCTTTCCATGTTTAGCATCTCCTTACAGATGTTGGAAGCTGTTGGCTTGTGGAGAAATGAAATGGGCTGAACACTTACTAAGCTCCTGCCTGAGGGAGCAGGTGTCTGGAGTGCCATGGATGATTCTCACTTTGTGTATCTTTTCCTTTCCCCTTTCAGCAACCAACATACGTTCAGGCCCTGTTTGATTTTGATCCCCAGGAGGAAGGAGAGCTGGGCTTCCGTCGTGGAGACTTTATCCAAGTCCTTGACAATTCTGACCCCAACTGGTGGAAGGGAGCCTGCCACGGACAGACGGGCATGTTTCCACGCAACTATGTGACCCCAGTGAACCGGAACATCTAGAGATAAATATTAGAGATTATTTAAAGAAACCAGAGAAACAGTAAATACACATACAGAGCCTAACTGCAGCCAGTGACCTAAAATCACACAGCGGTTAAAACCTGAGTCACCTTTCTCCGTGAGGTGATCCTCCTTCACTCAGTGTGGAACTTCAGGGGCCGGGGGGGGGGAAAGAGTTCAACTTACACGCCAAAACTTATCTTTAAAAAAAAACAACAAAAAGAGAGAGAGAAAAAAAAATTAAAAAAAAAAAAGAAAGAAAATAACAAATTTCCTCAGCTGCTCCTGGGTTACCCCCTTTCATTCACTCTTCTTGTTTCCCCGTCCTCTGTCCATCAGTGCATGAAGTTTTAATGCCATATAAAGTCCTAGCCATGCAGTTAAAGGAAAAGGGAGAAACTCTGCTGGTATTTTCTCTCTCTGCAAACGGTCTTCATTTGACATGAAGGGACGTGAGAGAAGAACCAAATCCACAGTCCTGCCTTTAAAAAAAAACAAAAATCATCAGTCTCTGCTTTTGCCTTCAACATTCAGCTCTTCTTGCCTGGGAAAGATGAGGTGTTAATCTAATTTTTATTGTCTCTTCTCCTTTGGCACTTTCTTCTGAAGCTCAGCAGCTTCCAAGCAGGGGAAGGGAGAAGAGTTGTGTGGCTTTTTGTTTCATTTCATTTCTTTTGAGTCACAGAGCTGCTTTGAGAAACTCCAACCTACAACTGAAGTCTGTTAATGCTGTGCTGACAGCTTTTTTTGTTTTTTCTTAAAGGTGTACGGTTGAGCAGATTCTGTAATTTTTTCCATAGTGCCTTTCCCTTATTTTCTTTTTTATTATTTTTTAAGTTAAAAGGACAGTCCAGAGCTTTTCAGAGGGTTTTTTTCTGCCTATGTGTAAATAAATACTTTTTGGGGAAGGGTGTAAAGGAGGGTAGTTTTATCAATGGACATTTGAGAAAACTCTACAAACAGAGATGGAGCTTTAATCTTAAGATTTGTCTTACTGTTCAACTTTTCCTTATTCCAAGGAAAATAAAATCAAGGCATTCAAGTGGCAGCTTAGGCCGCTCAGAGGTGGGGAGCTGCATCTAAGAGCCTCGAAAGAAGTAAGAGAAAGGGGGAAGTTACGATCAGGAAAAACAGAAGGACTGTTTTGGGGTGGGAGGGTTAAGGGGGGAATTTGAGAAATAATAGCCCTGAGAAGTCCTATAAAATGTACATTCCTTTGATGGAAAACTTAATAATGCAGAGAAACCTCAAGAAATAGTGCTTGAAAAAAACTTTTTGCTGTTAGTGAATGTTTCTACGTGATGCATGTAATCAGCCTGTCTCTGGCCTGGATAGGGAATATTTGCAGTCGTGTTGCTCTTGAAAAGTGGGATTGGCATCACTGTTCTCCAGTTTCTCCTCCCTCCTGAGGTCAGTGTTACTGTTGAAGTAGACTCCCCCCCACCCTGGTCCCCATTCACAGCAGGCTGTGTGATGACTGTAATCCCCACCCTGCACCGTAACGGTGTTCCTTGTGGCCGTTTGCTCCTCCACCAGAGCAGTGTGACGTTAAATTGGATGGAAAGGAAAGCAATCAAGCCGCACCGCTCTCAGTGCCAATCTTCAGTTGTGTTATTTTTCCTTTTGATGGCCGTTTGGCTGGATCCCTTCACCCCACCAACGAATCCAAAAACTGCAGCGGAGATCTCCTCCCGCCCTGCCGAAGCACGGGCAATCTTTGGTTGGAGGGTGCCTTTTTTTGTACTACATGTTACAAATGTTTTATTCCTGAGATGGACTCTGCCTTACACTTTAATTTTCCAGCAGATGAAAGAGAGAGCTATCCTGTAGAGTATGACTTTCTCCCCCTCTCCTTGCTAGCTGTCACTCACTTCTTCCTTCTTTGTAAAGTGATTGGAAAAGGAATCTATGGCATTCTACACCTGGACCATTTGATTGTTTCCTTATTTTGGAATTGGTGTATATCATGCAGCCTTGCAGACATATGTCTTGTGTGTGTACATATATTAAAAAAAAAAAATCAATGTTTAAATAAAAAAGGCCTATGTACTTAATCCTTTAACTCTGCAGCAGCATTTGGTAGATAGTAATTAACTGTGAATAATAAATATACATTGAATTCTTCACTTTGAGCATCTGTCTGTTACTTCAGTTACCTGGCCAAAATGGAACTGATCAACCTTATTTATGGGATATTAAATTGCAATGGGAAGGGGAAAAGCTGTAAGGTGTGCTCTGCTCTGCCTGAAGCACTCGGACTTTTTAGTGTTATGGTTCAATCTCAGCATTTCTGGCTGAATTCATTACTCTTCCAAGCTAAAGTCACTGGAGAGCGGTTGCCCCCTGGCACATGTGGCATTAGGGATGGCGGGATCGGGGGGGATGATCCTGTCGCTTCCAGGATGGATGGGCACTTGTCTGCCGACCGATTGGGAGGGTGGCACTTCACTCTTCCTTCCCTTGCTTTTTTTTCTAAGCTTTCTATCAAATTGCTCCAGTGCCCCCGCGGAACAGGCTGTGGCGTTGTGAGGAGAGGTGCACCGCACTGCTTATTTTTCTGGAGTTCCTCACTGGAGACCGGAGCGGGAGAGAGCAGCCATAGCTTGGGCTGTCACAGGAGCTGTTGCTTGGCTCCATCGCTGCCGTGCAGGTAATTTTTCAGGTTTTCTTGTCCCAAAAAAAGAGCTGCTCAGTTGTAGGAGGAAGGTGTGTGGGCAGCTCATCCCCAGCCCTCGGGAAGCACCTGAGGATTTTGTATTGGATTTGTAATGTACAATAGGAAAAGGCCCACAAAGGGTTTGGGTTGTTTGGGTTATTTTTAACAGTTGCTCTTGGTTATTATGCTCAAACGCAGATGACATCAACGAGGCTGCGGTTGCTCAGAAATGCCTGGATATTCTTTAGTTTTAATTTGTGCCAGTGAAGCCAACATGGAAATGATCTGGAACGTGGTTCGGAGCTCTTGGCTTTTTTGTAATCCCGTAACAGAACATGTTGCTCAAAACTGTGTGCTATTCATGCCTCGGGTATCTGCTGGAAAATATAGAAAAAGTATAGAAAAATCCTCCTTTCTTTGTGCTTTATAGAGGGAAAAGCACCTGTTGTGACTGTGACTATAATGTCAGGGCCCAGGCTGTGGTGGGAGAACCGCCATAGGCAAGTCATTTTTTCGCAAGTGTTTTCCATGTGTGGGGCAGCAAGGCTGGTGGTGGGCTGCAAAAATACCCCAAAAAGCGGTTTATTTGACTGCCAGGGCACCGGGCCATCCCTACAGGCCTTTCTTTCCGAAGTCCAGGCTCAGGCCCTGCCATTTCGGGTGCGGCGCTCCCCGGAGCAGCGCTGCCGGACTACATTTCCCAGCGCCCCCCGCGGCAGCGTGCAGGCGCAGTGCGACGCGAAGGTGCCGGCGGGTGGGGCGGCCGTGGCCGCGCTCAGCCACCGGCCGGCGGCCCCGCCCGCGGTTTAGGATCCGTATCTCCCGCTCACGTACCTGCCCCGGGGCAGAGGAGTCCGTGGGAAGAGGGGAGGTTCCTTGTGAGGCGGTAGGATTTGTGGTGCGCGGGTAGGGCTTGTGGTGAAGGCGTTTCTATGTGACCCTTGGGATGAAGGGAAGCTGTGGGCCTTCGGGGTGAGGGGAACTTTGGGATGGTGAGGTGAGGTGAGGTGAAGGGGAGACGGGCTGGTGAAGGGAGTGACTCCTGGTGTGAGAAGGAGCCTTTTGGCTTCGGAGGGCTCACCAGGACCCCTGTTCCGCTGCCCAGGTTGTGAGGACACCAGGAGGCATGGTGGGCTATGACCCCGAGGCCAAATGCGTCTCCACGGCAGAAGCAGCTGCAGCAGGATCAGCATCTGGCTTCGTCACTCGGGTCCTTGTCAGTCCCTTGGATGTCATCAAGATTCGCTTTCAGGTACCTTCCTTTGGCTTGCTTGGGGACAGGGGTGAAAGAGTGTTGTGGAGCTGATCTTGTCCTGGCTGAACAGGTGACTTGTGCAAACAGAGAGCATTAAATCTGCCCGTCAGCCTTCACCTACACTCTATATAGGTTATGCAAGGTAGTAGGGCTATCTTGTGTCCACCACTCCTGTTTGTGTAACTTAACTTGTGTGTTTGAATGGGATCTTGTGTTTTTTGTAGTTTGTTTTTCCTCTTTTTCTGAATGATCTCTGCTGACTGAATTTCATCGTTATCTCTCCTGATTACCTTTGTGTTGCCTGTGTGTTTTTATTCTTTTACAGCCTTACATAAATAGCATCCTGGTCAGCTCTAGATGTGATTCAGTGGGAAGGCAGAATGTCATCTCTTAGTATCAGTTGGCTGACAGGGTTGTGCATTCCTGAACTGGACACTTGAACCTTGTTGAAATGTGACATGCAGTTGAAAATATCTTCTGTTCTCCACCAGCTTCAGATTGAGCAGCTCTCCTCCAGAAGCCCAGGGGCTAAGTATCATGGCATCTTGCAAGCCGTACAGCGCATCTTCCAGGAAGAGGGATTGAGAGCTTTCTGGAAGGGCCATGTTCCTGCACAGTTCCTTTCAGTTGGCTATGGAGCTGTTCAGGTAAGGCGGGCAGCCATCATCTGGGCCTAGCGTACGTACCCAGGTCTCTGCTTTGCTCCTCTTCAGCCTGGCTGCGTGGGCTGCTGCAGAAAGGTCCAGGTTTAAACTGTACTGTTGCACACCAGCTCCAGTTTCAAAGATGTGTAGTTCTGTAATGCTGATGTATAATTCTTAAGATAATAAGAGCTTGCTGAGTGGCCAGGCTCCAGTAGAGCTGGAGCAAACCGAGGTCTGTCTATCTTGTGTTGTAGACAAGCCTCACTGACTTCATGTTCCAAGCCATTCATTGGCTTCACTGTTCACGTTTTAGCCTGTGTAGCTTTTTTTGCTTTTGTTCATGCTGTTGCCCTGACAGTGTATTAGTAAAAAAAAACCAAATTAATCTGATGATGGTGTTTTACACAGCATTGTTATGCTTAGTTTGTAAATATTAACAACATGTTTTATGAGCAGTGGTTGAAAGAATAAGGGGAATCATATCTGTAATATAGCCAATACTCTTCAGGATACATACACCATTAAAATGGGGGTTTTTTTCATAAATCTGAACGCAAGATTTAGCAGAAGTGTCAGAGATCAGAATATCTGAACATTCCCCAGGCTGCCCAGTGATTTTTACAAGGTATTCTTTGAGCACGTGCTCCCAAAGTTTGCAAGTTGGGAAGGACTTTTCAAGGACAGAGAGAGAAGGTGGTTACAAGAGGTGGGTGGAGCCCTTTTGGTGAAAGGAGAGAGGAGCGGGAGATCCCCGTCAGTGATAAGGACTGACTCCTTGCCCTGTGTTTGTTTCTGTAAGTTCATGGCCTTTGAAAGCTTGACAAAAATGGTGCACAACGTCACCCCCTACAATGCCCGCAACTCCTTCGTGCACTTCGTCTGTGGAGGACTGGCTGCTTGCACGGCCACGGTTGCAGTTCAGCCTGTCGACACGCTGCGCACCCGCTTTGCTGCTCAGGGTGAGCCTAAGGTATGGCTGGGCATTAATGCCTGAAAGTACCATCCACAGCAGTAGCAGTATTTCACGTGTATGAGTACAGGAGGTTTGAAAAGGAGGTAACAGCCTGTGGGTTAGCATGAAGGAGCGGGTGCTGTTATTGGGCAATGTTTGCACTGTTGCCAGGTTATCTCCTGTGTTGTTGACACAGCTTTCTTAATTATATTTTGCTGCTCCTGACAGGTGAAAGGAGAAACTGTCCTTAGCAGGATAACTCAGTTTTCATTCTGGCTGGTGTCTATTTATAGAATGTGCTCCCCAGTCTGTCAAACATGGCGCCTTTGAAACTTTGCACTGACACAGAGTCGTGTTTAGATAGTGATGGGGGATGATACTTGAAACCAGTCACCTTTCACCTGTGTTTCATGTTTTATTTATGCAATAATTGGTCTCCATGCTAATTAGGTCTGTAATCCCTAGATTAATATGGGTATCACAATGTGGTAGAATCACAATATTTGTGAATTCTGTTGTAGGAGCAAGCAGAGCCATTCAGAGAAAAATAAATAATCACGTCTGTGATACAACTGGTCTCAGGCCAGAGCTCTCAGCTCTGTGCCTTGTTTCTTCCTCTCAGAAGCCCAGATTGGATGTGGGTATGATGTCAGGCCAGGCCTTTCAATGCAGAGCTAATGACCATTCCTTCAGTTAGTCCCCTGTGGCTCAGAGGCAGTTTTAGGTTGTCAACAAGTACTTGTAAAAGTCACGAGGGCTTATATGAGACTACTGGGTGAAGATGTGCAAAATCACTGTGTTCATAGCTGTGCTGAAAATCAGTCAGTTGTATTTTGGGCAGTGGGAGATGCCTGCCCTCATTACTGGGAAATAACCTGACCTTTGGTTTGCTGTTTCTAAACCTGTTTCACTAGAGAGTCAGCCTCTCCTTTATTGTCTAGATCTATCGCAGCCTTCACCATGCAGTGGTGACAATGTACCAGACAGAAGGGCCTCGGACTTTCTATAGAGGTTTGACTCCCACGATCATTGCTATCTTCCCTTATGCTGGTCTCCAGTTCTCCTTCTACAACATCCTGCAACAGTTTTCTGAATGGGTGATTCCAGCTGAAGGCAAAAAAGGAGGTAGGCATGTGGGACAGTGCGAGCTGGGGAGAAAGAGAGGGTGAATGCTAGTTTTGGATGCTGACGTGAGCTCAGTTTTCTGTCCTATTGCCCTTTTTGATGCCACATCTGAAAAATATCTCTATTTCCCATCTCACATTCTTACCTCTGCACAGATATTGCAAAAGTGAAGTTTCTAAACAGCTCCTGTTATGGAATAACCATGATGGAAATGTGGATGGAAGGGAAAGCGAAGTGTCACAGGCCAGGGAACCATCTCTTGAACTGCATCGCATTATTGCTGCTGTGGGAAAAAGACAGTGCTGGCATAATCTTTCTCTGTTTCATTAGTGCTGGGGAGACAGGACTCTTGGATTTCCTCAGGAAATCTGCCTGCAGATTCCAGCACAGCTGGTACAGAGGAGGATTCATTTAGCCTAATTTAAAACTGCCAAGCTTCTAATTTGATATTTTTATGTTGATTTCTAGCTCCGTTATAAGAGAACCTCATCCTGATGTGACCTGTCACCCTGACACTTCTATGTACTAGTGCCTCCCTGAGAAACACTGTATGCGGCATCAGCATATTTTGGTTCCTCAATGGAATCTCTTGAATAGAGGAGCTAGACTCTTCAATATTATGCCTGCATACTTCTCTTAGGTGGCAGAGGCTGATGGTGGGAACTCCTGTTTGTCAAGAAAAAGTCTAATAACACAAAACTCATTTCCCACAAGCCTCTGAAATCATCAGGCACTGTCAGCTTGTGACTTCCTCCAGAGTACATCACTAGGAGCAATCAGGAGTGCAAGGTGTCCAGTAACAGGGCTTTTACTTGAGGGGCATGAAATTTTTTCCATCCACTAGTGGCAAGTTCTGTGGTGACTGGGAGGTTTTTGTGCAATGCTGCTTGGTAGAGCAAAAGCATAAATCAGTGTAATGAACCAAGGAGAGCTGTTACGCTCTGGCTCCGATGGACATTGCGAGCCTGATGCAGAAAGTACAGATTGAGGTTCTCTGGGCCAAACTGTGCAGAAGAGGTGGTGAACTTTAAAGGGCATTCTTGGCCTTCCTTCTTTTGCAAAGTGATTTTAACTTACCTCTCATGATTTTTAATGAGAACTCCCTGTTAATCCTCTGTTTTCCTTCCCCCCTGTCCTCTCCCCTTTCTGCTTCTCAGGCAACGTTAAAAACCTTGTTTGTGGCAGCTGCGCTGGAATCCTCAGCAAAACCCTCACTTACCCTTTTGACCTGTTCAAAAAACGACTGCAAGTGGGTGGCTTTGAGCATGCCCGGGCAGCCTTTGGGCAGGTGAGAACCGTTGGAGTTGACTGGTTTTCCTAAGTACGGATTTACATCCAGAGAATCCAGAGCCAGTCATCACCAGAGAGCAGTGATCGTTCCCCAGTGGTACCTGGTGTGTCAGGGTTCGTGTTGAGAGCTCCCAGAGAACTTCTGGAAGCACTGGTCTCGCTTCTTAATGGCAATAGCTGCATGAATATACTGGGTTCATTTATGACATTGTCCAACACATCTGTGCTCTGCCTTCTCTCCATCTCCATCACATGGGCTGTCTCGGAGCTGGGGATGAGTTAGGCAGGCAAAGGGCTTTCGATTGACTTTTCTAGTTGCAGCTTGTTATTTCTGACTCGGGACCAGATTACTAGCAGAGGCTGATGCTGGGTTTATACTGGGATCACCCAGCTGTCAGAGTCTTCTTCTGCAGTTCATATTTTGATAAAAAGAATGGGCACCAAGCGTTCACCAGAACACCCTGAAATTTAAAGCAAATACTTCCAGTGTTTTTTTAGCACTTTACCACTTCAAAATACACTGTAAGACAAATACAGATCTTTCAAGGAACTATCTCTTTTTTTCCCCATGAAATGTGGAAATTTTCTTTTTTCCATCAGCCTGTACCTCAAGAAACTGTGGGATAGGAATCTGAAGTTTTAACCCACTGCATTTGATGCTTTTCCTCTTCCAGCAAGGTACAGAATTGGATTTTAGTATTAATGTGTCACAAGGTGTTCAGCCTTCACGGTGTGACACAATGACATGCAGATAGCTAATTCAGAGACTCCTGAGGGCTGTAGCTTTGCTTCCTTTCTGTCAGAAAACTGAAAAGATGTCCCTCCTTAGAGAGTGAAGGGGATGAGAAACAGTAGCAGCACAGTCTGAGGTGATGACTTCACAAGTTTGCACCATCATACATACCAGATTTTAGGGCCATTCAGTTAGAATGACCTGTGAGCCATTGCTGACACAAAACACGTACCTTTCCTTTACCCCGTTCTACAAACTGACTCTCTGAAGCTTTCAGTTAGTTACAATAATAGCCAGAAGGGCTTCTCCAGGCTGCACATCTAGATTACCTTTCTGTGGTATAGTTGGGGCTCTCGGGCTTCTTTTCCAGGTAAGCTGTCCTGGACTTCTCTTGTAACCTTTTTGCCATTTCTCTCCCAGGTACGGATGTATAGGGGTCTCCTGGACTGCATAAGGCAGATCATGCGAGAGGAGGGCCCAGGTGGATTCTTTAAGGGCCTTTCACCCAGCTTGCTGAAGGCTGCTGTCTCTACTGGCCTTATCTTCTTTTGGTATGAGCTGTTCTGCAGCCTCCTGTGTGCCCTGAAGAGCCCTGACAGCACTGCGAGGAAGGAGGGCTGAAAGGGGCATGGATGTGGCTACCTGGTGCTCTCCTGGAGGAAGAGAAACCAAAGGCCTCGCTCTGTCAGGAGCCTGTGGGAAACATCAGAGTTCCCAGAGTTCCACCACCCTGTAGGAAATCACCTCCTGGGACCAAGCAGAAGGAGAAGGCGACTGCAGTTCTGCTGAAGACACTGAACTGCTTTGCTGGAAGTTGTTCAACTGAGCACTTTTTTTTCCTCTGTCTCCTCTAACACTGGCACACATTCAGTGGGGGGAGTGAGGAGTCAAGCAGACAGCTACCTTCCAGAGGCTGTGCTCTGAAGAGGCACCCGATAAAGTGGGTGAATTTCTGCGCTTGCCCTGGGTCACACAAAGGGATCCTGGCTTAAGTGCTGCTTAACCAACACAACATCACCTCCTATCACTGCATCTGCACAGCTTTATTTCCTTGCTTATGGCCTGCTGTTTGCATCATATTCTTTTCTCTGCCTTGCACAGCTTTGTCCCCCTTTTGAAGTCAGTTAAAAACCTCTCTAGTGTGCACAGAACCTCAGTTTTCCTTTTCTTTGCTGCCAGCTGCTGCTTCTTGATTCCTGCCTGCTGGCCACGCACTCTTAGCCACCTTAAACACAGACTCTTCTAGTGGATCACGCTGACCTAAATTTTCTTTAACTCATGTGAGCTTGATTGTATCCTAAGTGCCCATTTCTCTTCCTGTGTGTCTTGGCATATATCTCTTCTATCTCTGCATTGCCTCAGTCATGCTTTTGGTGAGTAGACCTTCAGGTTAAGAATCCCCCTCTAAGGGGTTTCTTAAACGCACAAGCCCAGTTCTTACTTCAGGGCTCTTTGCTTCAGTGCAGTGAGTAACCAAATGCTGAGTAGAGTTCTAGAAATACTTAGTCTTAAGTTGGAATAATGAAGGAAAAGTCCTGTGGAAACTAGTAAATGTCTTTTTTTTTTTTTCTTTAATATCACTTTTGAATGTTTCTAGCAAGTACTTCTGTAACGGCCTCAAAACATTTCTGAACCTCACTCCTACGCTGGTCCTAACAGATAAAGAAGTTTTGACAAGAGCAGCTGAAGTGAGAGGGCTGAACATCAGATAGGAATTGGTTGGCTTAGCATGGTGGTTGACAAGAAAAGGATGATTGGAGTAGAGCTGGAGAAGTGTCTTTCTGGAGTTTCAAAGGTTTTGTGAATGGTTAAAAAAACCCAAAACCCAAATGACTCCTCTGATTTACGCAACAGGGGAAAAGGAAAATTACTTTCTTCCTCCTCTTTTATTCTCTGTTTTTTCAAGCTGAGCAGGGTGTGGCTGGACCAGTGTTGGGAAGGCAGATTTCCAAGGGAGAGCCACTGCCATAATGTCATCTGGTGACTGGTGGACTGAGCAGAGCACTAGAGTTACTTAGAGAGGATGGTTTGATGGTCCTTCTCTTAACACGGAACTTTTTGTGGTGCTTTTGCAATACTGAGGGTGTTAATCCTGCAGTCCCTGGCCAGATTCCAGCATGACTGATTCCGTTCTGGTGATGCAGATTCTCCTGGCGGTTTTGAGCGTATCGGCTCTGCTCACTTATCCCAGACTATGGTGAGAGGCTGGTTTTAAAGAGCAGCTGTGTCACTGGTGGCTGAGATATCTAGAGAGATTCCTTGCGAGCCCAGGCCAAATAACTTTGTGTGTTCTGGGATCCTGGAGTGCAGAGTGGCTATTTCATGTAAAAGTAAATTCACTGAGCAGTGCCAGCAGGAGGCTGATGTGTGAGCCTCCAAGAAGGAGCGTTAGCTGCATGCACTCTAAAAATGGGCAGTTTTGCTTGGAGGAGAAAATACAAAGAACGTGGAGTAAAGTTTCTCAAAGTGCCTCAGTCCTATTGGCATTTTCCTGTGTTATTTAGGCTCTTCTGAGATTCCCCCAAAATCTTTTGCCTTTGTTTATTTTTCATCTGTTCTTGGAAAGACATAACCAGTAATGAACTCATGCATCCTTCATGGCATCCTTCTGAGGGAGAGAAATGGCTCATTTCAAAACAGACACAAACAGGTTGGGGTTGTTGGTCTCTTTTTGCCTGCTGGTAGTGAGGAATGCTGTCATGGTTAGCAGGGACAGGACTGGCACCAGTAGAAAATTGTCTGCGCTGACCTAGGCTTCCATAGGCAATCGGGACCCATCTGTCCTGTCTAAACATTACGAGACTCTTGTTTCCCATTTGATGTCCAAGAGCTGCTGTTAAACTGCACAAAATAGAGAGGAAAACGGTTTGGAACTCAGCAGTGGGAATTGCAGTCTCTGAAATAAGAGGTAAGCTCCTTTGAGTGCCCGAGTGGCAAAGAATAAAGAACAGAAAACTCTGTTCTGCTAAGATGACATTCGAGTGTGCTGTGGAGCTTGAGGTGATGGAGGCAAAAACAGCTTTAGGAGCCTCCAATGTGGCTGCTCTGCAGAGAGGGCAGCAATGAGGAGTACAGAGCAGCTTTTCCTCTCTGGGATAGGCTTTCCCCCCCCCTGCTCTGCATTCAGTGAGCTTCCGCCATCCAACAGATGGTGAAGTTGGAGCGGAGGTGGTTGTGGAAGTCTGACCTGGTCAGAGGGCTTTGGCACATGCACTGGTTTATATGTGATCCCTTTGGGGCTCTTAGTTATAACATTACCGGCCCATAAAGGCACCTGGTCTTCTATTGAGTGAAGAAGGAAGAAGTGCCAACCTCAACTATGTGATACTAGAAGTTGCATCTGACGGTCGCTTCATCGCTCACCTCTGGTCAGCAGTATCTGTCTCGTGAATTTCCAGTTTGCACTTTGCTAACTGAGAGTCATTGCTGGGGAAACGGCTGTAAGGGAGTACTGTTTTCTCTTGGGGACTGAGACTGGTTTAGTGCAGGGCACTAGGAGGACAGGTCTTCTTTCAGCTGCAGCTCTGGCAAAACATGTGCCATTTGATGCTGAAGATGTTGGAATTAGAGGAGTGGGAGATGGGAGAGATCTGTAGTCACCTCCTTCTCCCACTCGCTGGGACAGATTTGCTCTCAGGAACTGCACGTACCAGTTCATGGAAGTGGCTCAGGGCGGTGGGTGACTGGCTGTGGGACTGCCCCAGGTTCTGCCCCGTGGGATGGCTGGGATCGGTGTAATCCCATCAGTGGGGATTTGCTTTGCCCGCAGTTCACCTCACAAGCCTCTCCACAATGGTGTGTGTTTTCTTCTAGTGCCTTTTCCCACCTGAACATCCAAAAAAAGCACTTTAGCAGGCAAGAGCATTCGAGGCGAGCTGCGATGCAGTTGCTGGGCAATCCACCCCCACTCGGGATGGGAGAGCATTGACGTGCAGGTTGTGTGCTGACCACCACCGTGTCCTCTTCTCAGGATGTGTATCCAGAGCTGCACAGCAGCCCTTTTTAAAAGAAACGAGTGTTTTGACAGTTCAGGCTTGGAGGAGCTTGTATTCAATTTGGGGTGAAGTGTCCCTTGTGCTGTGGAACTGCAATTCTCTGTGGCATTTTGCTGTGTTGCCTGGGTGGATCTTCTGCAGCTGCTGTGGTCCGAAGGTACCCGAGCACAACGCGCACAACGCATGCTTACCTTTGGGAAGGGTACATTAAAGGTTTTGCTATGCTCGTGCCTGCCCACAGTTGGTTTATTCGTTTTCCTCCTGGTGCCCACAATCAGCTGGACCCCGCAGAGCGGCTGCGTCCTTCCTGCTGCCCAAAAGGGAGGACAGTTGGAGCCCAGAGTTTGGGGCAGCAGAGGCTGGGTGGTTTTCCCTTCCCATGGCTGGGTCCTGGGTGCTGGTCACCACCATGCAGAGTCCCCCGCTCCGTCCCCTCTGCGATACAGGGTGACACTTTGGGTCTTACTGTTGAGAACTGCACCGAGGGGGGTTGTGCAGCCCCTGGGGTCTCACTGCTGTGCCTGAGGGGGACGGTCAGAGCCACCCACTCACGGTGGATGAGTTGAAGCTCTATCAGCCCGGCCATGCAGCGCTGCAGAAAATGTTCCCCAGCTGCTCATTCCGTGTCACCTGAGGCTGGTGTGCCCTTCCAGCAGCCTGATTTCTGCTGTCCTCCGAAGGCTGTGAAGGCTTTGATCCCTGAGGGGTCTTTCCCTGGGAAATGCTTGGGAGTTTAGAGAAAAAGAGTGAAGCCTGTTTGTGCCTCCCTCCAGCGAGTTGGTTTAGTGCATCTCCCCTCTCCTGGAGTTTGGTTGGTTTGTTTGTTTTCTCTTATTTCCTACCGATCCTTCACAGGCTGGGCTGCAGCCTGCCCGGGCCCCGAGGGGAGGCCGGGACGGACGCGGTTTCGCCCCGGAGAGCGGTGGAACCGTGTGGTTCCCGGGAGAGTCCGGCCGGTGCTCGGCGGGGGCTCCCCGCGGGGACGGGGGCGAACCGGGGGGGCAGCGGGACT
>VZTM01032539.1:1029560-1046179 GCA_013400555.1 Jacana jacana
AAGGCTGCTTTCCCCTGGGATCCGCTGTCCCTTCTGTTCCCGGGGGCCCTTCGAGGAGGTGAGGCGGCAGCGGGGGTTCGGCGGGGCTCCGGTGGCCGAGGAACCCCGGGCAGGAGGCGGCCGGGCGGGGGTGGAACGGGGGTCCTGGGAGGCCGGTGGTTTCCCCCGGGCGGGCGCAGGCGGATGGATGCTCAGGGGCGGCAGAGGAGACCCGACCCGCAGATCTTCCCTCTCCCTGGCCATGGCCGGGGCATGTCCAGCCCGTCCCACCGGGTGTGAGCCCCACGGGGTAGGGCCCTGGCACAGCAGCCGGTTGATAGAGGATGCCAAACCCCAACCACATCCATTCCCGGGACAGCTCAGCTAGTGGGGACTACTCATGGAGGATAATGCTGTGCCCAGTGTCACCCACTGCCACCAGCCCTTCAGGCAAGATGGTGCTGGCAGTGGGATCTGTAGCACAGGAGAGGCCTGGCTGGTTTTACACTCCTGTGTCATGGTTTGCTCTGGACAGGGTTATTTGGCACAACAGTTCAAAGCAGCCATGCCCATCCCCGGAGCTGTGGGGATGGATGCTCCCGGGGAGGCGCTGGGCGGTGGTGGCAGAGACGCTGCCGGACAGGCTTGGACACTTGTTGCTTTGCTGTGTGTGTCGCTGAGCTCTCACAAGGTTTCTTCTGCGTGGTCATGCTGCTGGTGGGATGTAGGGCTGCTGTCAATCTTGGGCCACTCCTCTGGCAGTGCAGAATGGTGTGAGTGCAGGTACAGAGGGAGAGAGAGACGGTGCAGAAGGAGGAGAGGTCAGCTGGGACAGCATTTGCCAACCAAACGCAGCACAGAGATCAGCTGGCTGCTTGGGAATCCATCGTCCAGAGAAACCTCTGTGCAGGTCCCAGGGCAGGGAACCCTGTGCAGGTGAGAGCTTCAGCTGTGAGAGCAGTGTGAGCGGGTTGTCACCCTGGTGGGGGAAAGTCTGCCCTGGGCCTCATGGGGAGGGCAGAGACAGGCTTCTTTCTACCCACCAGTGAGTTCCACTCTGCTCTGGGTTACTAAGTGGTGTGTCCGAGGGGTCAGGCTGCCCGCAGTCCATGTCCTGTGCCTCTAAAGGGTGATGGGCTCTTTGGCTTTAATCCGGGCAGGGACCTGTTTGTAGAAGGGGGTGAGTAATGGCCCAGGAATTTTGACAAGCTGGCAAAATTCATTTGGCTGATTGCCTTCTCCTCTTTGTGCTGTGGGTTTGGCCAGCCTGGCCTTTTGCATCCAGCAGATCATCTTGTGTGCGCGACAAAGCAAGCCCTCCCACTCTGTGCTGTGTGTACCTTCTTACTGCCTTTGCTGTACCACGAAGCAGAAGAAAAATAATCTAGAGACTCTTTAGGAGCACCATTGGTACTACAGAGACCTCTGCTTGACTGCAGAGGGGTGAGAGGAGCTGTTGGTGGCGGGGGTTTGGCTGCAGAGGTTGCTGTCTCATGGGGAGCAGAGGGAGTCTGGCTCCAGTGGAGGAGAGGGGCTCTGCTTGTTCTGGCGAGTGTGCGTTGGATGCTTTGGTGCCAGTTTGATTCTTCCCATGCTTTTGTCTGAAACCAGCTGAATTGGTGTTTCAAAGGCACAAGTGAGCAGCTCCATGGGGTGTGCCTGCATGTGCTTCCCTGTAATATGGCCACAGAGAAGCCTTGTGAGGGGAGATGGGTGTATTTTGGAGCTGCCTTGATGTGCTGTCTGATTTGAACCTTCAGATGAACAGAGCAAAACGCATTTTTCATGTCAGAAAAACATAGAGGCTCTGAAGATGAAGTCCTACCTTAGGCTGGTAGGAAACAAGGGTTAAAAAGATGTGGGAGTGAGGTTTTGATCTGATCTAGGGGCAGAGTTGGGTGCCCCGGTAACAGAGGAGTTTCCTTGGGGTGGGGGCTGTCAGAGTGCCAGTGCTTCAGCACGAGGTGGGATTTGCCAAGCAGCTGGGTGAAGGGCTGCCTCTCTTTCTAACTAAGCTCTGTGTTCTCTTTTCCCAGGGACTGTCACTAGCCCATCTGTTGCCCTGACTCCTGCCCTTGGAGGAAGCCAGTCATGGGGGAAACAGGCAAAGAAGAGTATAAAATACAGTCATTTGACAGCGAGACTCAGAAGCTGCTGAAAACAGCCCTCAAAGGTCAGCAGGGCTTTTACAAGCTCCACAGCTTGGCTGGTGGATGAGGCTGGATGCTTGGACCCCTTTAAGGAACAGCAATTGCATACAAAAGCTGTTTCATAAACAGGTCCCATTGGTGAATATTCTCTAGGAAGGTCTTTGCTCCCTGCCTCTTCTTGTCCTCTCTCGCCTTCTCCCTGATGTTTAAAGGTGCAGCTGTTCAAACTCAGCTCCAGATTCTCATCCTGGTTTTCCCTGATTCCAGGGTACCTTCCCCTCCTGCTGTAACCCAGCATCTCTCTCCACATTTGGCCTCTTACCCCTTTCCAGTCCCTACTTCCTGCTCTCTGCCCCTTACCACTGCAGGGCTGTCTCTTCCTCCCGGTCCCTGGGGTCTCCTGCTCTCTGGTTATGTTCAAAACCCAGCAGGAGTTTGTACACCTGGGTCCTACTAACCCAACTTGGAGGCAGTGCTGGGATTTCAGATTCAGATCAGCTTGGTGCTTCCCCACACGACCTGCTTTCCTCTATCACTTTCCCATCGCGATGGCTGTGTTCCCAGCCTGGGAAGACTGTGCACCGTTGGAGATAGTACCTCCAAAGCAGCTGGTGTGCAAGAGGAGCTATGGCTCTTGATGTAGGAGTGAGGATGAGGTTTTGCAGTATATAACATGGTTGTACCAAGCTCTGTGCCAACCTTGGTTGCCTTCCAGGTACCCCAAAGCAAGAGGGCGCCAAGGGTGCTGGGTTCTTAGGGTGTTTCTCCTCTCCACAGACCCCGGCAATGTGGACCTGGAGAAAGTGGCCAATATTATAGTGGACCAGTCCCTCAAAGACTGTGTGTTCAGCAAGGAGGCAGGACGCATCTGCTACACCATCATCCAGGTGGGAGCTCCTTGTGTCTGGGCAGCGAAACACTTAAGCTGTGTGGGTTGTCCCTAAGCTTTGTCCCAGCCGTGCGCTCTGTCCCCCTCTGCCAGCTTCCCTCTCCTGCCACTTGCCCCGTGCAGCGCCAGCACCCAGATGAGCAGACAGCGGTCACAGGCTGTTGGGTACAGCTTTCCTGCAATCACAGGAGGGTCTCAGCGTGGTCCTGCATCACCAGCTTTCCCCCACCCCTCTCACGCCCCCATTTCATCCGTCCATCCGCTTTTGTGGACTCGTAGGCAGAGAGCAAACAAGTTGGCCAGAGCGTTTTCCGGAGGAGCCTGCTGAACCGGCTGCAGCAGGAGTACAAGGACAGGGAGGACCTGCGCGCCCGCTCGCTCCAGGCGTGGATCTGCTACGTCACCTTCATCTGCAACATTTTTGACTACCTAAGGGTAAGGAGCCGGAGCAGGAGTTGCTGCCCAGGGTGGGCAGAAGGGCCTGGGCATCCAAAGATGCCAGGGCAGGGGTGTTGGATGTATGCTGTACAGAGCCCCAGGGCTGTGGGTTGGCTGTGGGAGCCAGAGCTGGTTCCCAGCACGAGGATGATGCTGGGGTTGGTGCTACCTACGGGCAAGCAAACAGGCTGAGCGAGGCAGAGCCATCTCTGGGAACAGCCGCAGAGTCTGAGCTTACTCATTTTATACCCAATGTTTGAAGTCCCTGATTTGTTGGTGCCCAACTATCCCAGATGGAACTGGTTTAGTTGCTGTGAGGTCCCAGGGGAAACCAGGAGCGTTCACATCATTTCTAGCCCACATACTGACAGAGGATGTCTGCAAGCCTTCGCTGCAGCGTGTGTGCTGGGATGCCTGCTTGGAGGAAATGTAAAAATGATGCAAGGAAAGCTGCAGGTAGGAAAAAAGCTGTTGCAACAAGTGTATTTCCCATGACTACCTGCTTGCATTTAAAAATACATGGTTTTTGCATCATTTGTTCAGCTTCTCTGGCTCCTGGAGACTTGAACGTCTGGTCTCCTAAGTAAATCCCACCAATACAGCACTTGGCAGCACAACTGAGTTCTGTTCCCTTCCCCTTTGAAGAGCAGTTAGGGAATGACTATTTAAAATAGCTGCAGACTCCTCCCTTTCTGGCCCTGGGCTGACAATGGCTCCTGCCTCCTTCCAGGTGAACAACATGCCCATGATGGCTCTGGTGAACCCCGTTTATGACTGTCTGTTCCGGCTGGCACAGCCCGACAGCCTGCAGAAGGAGGAGGAGGTGAGTGCAGGGAAGAAGGCTGTTGTCCTCTTGTTCTGCCAGGGACCACCGAAACCCACAGTCCAGGGCAGGGATGTGGTCTCTGCATCCTGGTACAGAGGAGAGCAGCCTCCCCAGAGTGTGCTGGAAGGAGCCCCGCCACACAGGATGGTTTGCAGCCCAGAAGGGAACAGGATGGAGGTGCAGGTTGTGACTCCCTGGCCCAGGCCGTGTGTCCTCCCTCGGGGCAGCTTTTCTCCCTGTTAGGGCCCTGTTGGGGTTTCTTATATTGTAGCACAATACTCCCACCCCTGCAGCCCATCAACTTCCCCTCTTCAAAGACCTGGGTAGTGCCCGTTTTCTGAAATAAAAACTGACTTTCTCAGTTTTAGCTTGTGTTCCAACCACTTCCCTCTGTTCTTGGAGGCATCCCCTTACTCTGGCTTCAGCTTCACCTTGCCTCATGGACACCCTGCAGAAAATTAAGGATTTTCCACCTCTTGTGGGTACATTTCTCTGGCATTTTTGTCTGGGAGGCAGGGGAGTTGGCAGGAGAGTTCAGGATGTACTTTTCCAGTGCTTTTGGCAGAAGAGACATTCAGCTTCTACTGCCTCCTTGATCACAGCGACTTAGAGGAAGCAGAGCCATCACCTGCTGGAAATCCAGAACAGAGGGAATGGGATGAATTGGTCCATAGGTGACCTACGGGGACCTCCACAGAGACGTGCCAAAGCTCCCTGTTCCTTTGTACTCACCCATCTCCTTCTCTTCCATCTGAAGGTAGACTGCTTGGTCCTACAGCTCCATCGGATCGGCGAGCAGCTGGAAAAGATGAACTCCCAGCGGATGGATGAGCTCTTCTCCCTCCTCAGAGATGGTTTCCTCCTGCAGGAGGGGCTCAGCTCCCTCTCCCAGCTCCTGCTGCTGGAGATCATCGAGTTCCGGGCTGCCGACTGGAAGATGACGGACGCTGCCCAGAAATACTATTACAGCGAAGTGACGGATTAACCTCTGCACAGCAGAGGTGGAGAGATGTCCCCAGCACTTTCACCAGCGAGCTCCATACCAAGTTTGAATTGCTTTTCACGTTTTTCATGTTTTTCTAGCACTTCCTGTAAATAGGACTTATACTGACTAGAGCCTCTGGGCAAGTAACTGCCAGGCTGCAACTGGTGCTAGCCTGACTTGGCAGGCTGGGAGAGGTGGGAAGGGCAGGGCATATTTAACCCAGCAAGTTCTCCCACTGATTTGGTCTAATGTTGGGCTGCTGCCAGCAGAGGGCAAGGAAGGATTCTCACCCAAACCAGCATTTTAGATGGGTGTTAAGGCAGGCACAGTGTAGGCTGAGAGCACCTTGGTTGATCCAAGAGCCAGCAGAGCTGCAGGAGGCAAAGGGGAAATCTTTCCCAGCTCAGGTTGTACCTGGTTCTTGGGGACAAGTGACAGAAAATGCTGTGGCTTCACAAACAGCTCAACCAAGTGCTGTTTTTCCCAGACTCCTCCTCACACAGCGGCTGCATCTGCACACACAAACCCTCCCCCATGGGTCACAAGCCATTGGTACCTGCCACAGGGCAGCCTGCAGCAGGACAGGTCCCTCAGCACACGTAGCCACCAACAGGTTTCATAAGTTTTATACAGTACCTGTCATGGTGGTTTCTTTCAGAATTTAGCGAGTTTCCACTATGGTGTGTTTCTTATAAGAATGGGAGAGGAAAAAATGGAACCAAAATAGTCTATTGAAGGATTTTTTTTCTAATAAATTTTTTCCACTAATGTGTGACCTGCTTTCTCGTTCTGCAGCTGCTGAGCTATGAACAACTTAAAAGGTTGCTCTTGACAGAAGCCTTAGGGCTGTGATACTCATTTTCTCCTCTGGTGCAGGGCGTCAGCATGTCTCTCCACAAAACAGGGGACTCTGGAAAGAGCAAGGGTGAGACTCAAGCAACAGAGACCAAGCTTTGGAATCGAGAAACCTTCCCCATAAAATGGGTTTTATTATTTCATGTTAACATTCCCATCAAGTTGGTGCCGACAGTGTTGCTGATGGCCAGAACCAGAAACGAAAAAGGGCCTTTTATTGCCTTTTGTACCAATCACACTAAGGCCGGTTATGGTATGAAAAACAAAACAATCCAGCTCTGGTTTTAGCTGTGCAGCCAAAAATATTACAGGAGCAGAGAGACATAAAAGCCCTCAGGAAACGGGTAAGTGGAAGATTGCTTTGTACAGTGTCGCTCTAAAAAAACAAACAACCCATCTATGGCTTGCCTTCACAGGAAAATTATTGAGAAATAACTACAGCATCCGTGCAGGGGCTGGCAACTCGTTCAGACTCCCTGTTCCCCCATCCAAACAAGTACAAAGGAAACCAACTTTGTGGGGATGGGATGGGCTTTCCCTGGCATAGTTCAGAAGCTGCCTGGAAGGGATCTTCCACTTTTCCCTCTTCTCCCCAGCTTCTTCCAAGCAGGTGGCCCTGGGGCTCTGCTCTCCAGGCTGTGGAGCTTGTGGTGGCATTGTGTACCATGCACACAGAGTCCCTACCACCAACGGAAGTGGGCGTAAGCCCTGTTGGCCTCTGCCATCTTGTGCAGGACGTGCTTCTTCTTGATGATGGGCCCTTCATTGTGGAAGGCCTGGATCAGCTCCTGGGAGAGCTTCTCAGGCATCAGTGTCCGACGGTTCTTGTTCTCCCTGCACTCGGTGATTAACCACTTCATGGCCAGGAAACGCTTCCGATTGTCCTTCAGAGGGACTGGGACCTGGGAGAGGTTTAAACCGTAAGTTATGGCACTGTGAGTGTGCAGAAACCTGGTCTTCTCCAGCATTCATACAGGTCCAGCTAGATACATGCAGATTTACACCATGCTGCTCTCTGCAGTGAGACCAGCTCCCAACAGCTGATCAGTGCCAATTCATCTCCTCTGTCCACAGAAACTGGCCATTGCTCCCAAGATGGAAATTCTGATCAGCCCTGGGTACTGCCAGCAAGCATTGGCCTTTGTAAGGATTTCTGCCCTATTTGGGAACTAGATCCAGACTGGTTTGGACTGGCAGATGTGGGAGGTGCTCACCACTCTCCTACATGGAATGACACGGAAATGCCTCTATATTTCATTTCTCCATCAGGCCTTGAGTGTTGCAGAACCCATATTTAGAGCCAGGTTCTGTCTGAATTTTAAATATCAAGCTGTATCTAGCTGACTTTTTCTGCTGTACTGACCTACCCCAGGGCTTTGGGACCTCTACCCAAGCAGAGCAGAGAGGATGGGAGTGGTAGTCCTGGGACCACCAGTTCTTTTGCTGCCCATCACCGCTCTCTGTCTCCTTGGACGTTTGCTGTGTATGCTCATCTAGTCAGCAAAGTAGAGACCACTGCTGATAGGGGAACTGCCACCCTCCCAGGCTGGGGGCCTGACCTTGGACAGGGTTTCTAGGTGCAGTTTTAACCCCAGTTGTGAAGTGGCTCTCTCTCCAAGGAGAGAAAAGCTTGAGCTGAAGGGGTGGAAACCATTGCACCTGCTTCCTTAGCTAATCCTCTCCTGACCAGGTTTGCTCTCAGGCCTCCCCCTTTCACCTGGTAGGTTTTGCCTCCTTTTGTGATGCTGCTGAGCCCGATGATGGGCTGGCAGTTTTTCAGAGCTTGGTGGAAAATAATGTAAGGGTTGCATTCAATTGTTTCCTTCTCGTCTTCTGGAGCTTTGTGGTACTTCTCCAGCTGCTTCCTCTTAATGGCCTCTAGAGTCTTGGGACAAAGACAAGAAAGGAGACACGAAGAGCAGATGGATTATCCCATTCCATAAAACTACATCACTTTTACAAGCAGCCCATTGTCCCTTCAGCAGCTGTTCTTCTAGCCCTATAGGCAATAGAGCAGTTGGGCCTTCTCTAACTGATGTTTTACTTCACCCTTTTCCAGCTCTTCAGTCTCTTTATCATCCACTGGGTTGGATGGAAGAGGTGAGGGAGCTGAATCACACAGACCTGGGCCAGGAGCCAGGGGAGGGCAAGGACAAAGGAGAGACAAGAACAGGGGTCTGTGTGCACTCAGCATCCTCCCCTCCAAAGCCTGGCTGCAGGAGCCCAGAGCCTGCATGTTCTTCTCTTACGAGGAATCAGATGAGGGTCAAAGCTGTATAATATAGGCGATGCATTTGTGGGACTCCATTGGCAAGCTGTGCAGAAGGCAAGACATGAAAGAGAGCTAGAAGGAAGCTTTTGAGAAAATTATGCTTTTAAGGTTATACTCTGAGTTTAGGGTTTAGTGGTGGAATTGGCAGTGTCAGGTTAATAGTTGGACTTGATGCTCTTAAGGGTCTTTTCCAACCTAAGTGATTCTATGATTCTACATAAGGTCCAAGAAGCACCGAGGAGTGGAAAGGGAACACTCTCCACCACCACTGGGTCTGGGAGCTGAGTGAGACTGGGGCTTGTGCAAAAGGTACACCTGATAAGGTAAATAATGGTGTATTGTGTGTGCAGAGGGAAATGTGTTAGGACACAGAGATGGCCTGAGCTCTGGTAATTCCTAATTCCAAAGGGTTTGACCTCCCAGCCTTCCATTTTGTAGTAACATAATAGTGAGAAAAACCTGGAGCTCTCACCTGAGCCATGAGGCTTCTGGCCAGCACTTTATTTCCATCCTTCATCATCATATTGGTGAATTTACTGTAAATAGCAAAGCCAAATGCAATCTGATTTAAATTCTGATTTTATCACACACAGAAATAAGCCCCCCCTCCCCCCTTGTGTTGTTCCCATGGTTAAGTCTGGGTGCAGCTAGATCTGCTGCTAATTATCTCTAATCACTGCCAGTCAATGGACTGGCTTTGTGGGAAACTATTAACCCGAATAAAGGGATTGTGCTGTAACAGAAGGAAACGTGCAGCACAGCAAGTGGAGGCTGAGGAAGACAGGACAGCGCTGCTCCCAAGCTCTAACAGTGGTGGAGGTGCTGCTTTCTCTGACCTGATCATAGGGTCGCTGAACACGGAGCTGGAGACAGCAGGAGGAGCAGCTTTTATGGGTTGAAGAGTCTTCAGCTCCAGTTTTTCCCTTTCCTCCTCGGTCAGCTCCTCCGCAGGTTTCTGATACAATTCTTTGTTCACTTCTGGCTCTAAGAAACTGGGGTTGTAGCGACTCCATCTCACCTGCGTCAGCCTGCAGAGACGAGAGAAGGAGGGCTGTGAACTGACACAATCTGTCGGGGAGGGCGTGGAGAGATGCGAACACATCTTGGAAGGACACGTTAGACCAGAGAGGCGTTTCTGCCTTCCTCTCCATCGCTGCTTCTCTCCCGCAGCAGAGCCAAAGGCGCGAATCTACAGCAGGGCCCACAGTTTGGCTGCAAACCCGCCAGGCCATGCCCACGCCAGAGGGAGGGGCAGTGCCAGGCCTCCCCGCCAGGCCCTGCCTATCCCCACGGGTCTGACGCCGCCAGGTCTCAGGCTGCGGGCGGTTTGCCCGCGGGTGTCCGGATGCAGCGTACACAGCCCGCCCGCTCCCCCGGTCCCACTTACCGGGGCAGCCAGGCCCGCAGCCGCCGGCTCAGCCCCGCCGCGCTGGGCGCCGCCATCTTCCTTCCGCTCCCGTGGGGAGGGAGGGGGGAGNCCCGCTCCCTCAGCCCTGCTCCCCTCAGCCTTCCGCGGCCGGGGCTCCTTCAGCCTCCCCGGGCCCTCTCCCTCCGGCTTGGGCATCCCCGCCATTCCCATCGCCTCACGGCAGCTCTCCGCCCCCCGCTCCCCTCAGCGAGGCGGAGGCTCCCGAGAGGGCTAGGGCCGCGGCGGTGCCGTCCGTGGCGGGCTGTGGGCACCCCGAGGAGGGTCCTCCGCGGAGGAGAAGTGCGTCTGCGCAGGGACGCGCCCTCCAGAGCGGGGGGAGAGGGTTGAGGCCTCCCCCAGCTCCTCCGCTCGGGTGTCCGTGCCCTCGGAGGGATGCGGAGCGGTGGCTTGTGAGGGCATGGCACCCCACCGGCGGGGCCGCTCGTCGGTTTGCTTCTTGGGAGGTGTGAGGAACGGGCGGGTTTGTAGCTCGTGTGGCTCGAGCACCTGCAAGGCTGTGGCTTTTTTGGGTTGTTTTTCCTTTTCTTTTTTTTTTTCTCTCACTATAATGGTAGTGTCCGTTCCTGCTGCCTCTTGTTCCCTCGCCTGGATTGTGGCTGGCTAACCGTACAGCCGTAGTGCTGTTCATGAGGTTCAGAACTGTAAGGCTTTCCCAAATAAATTGTATTAACGTGTTATACAACCATGCCTTTCCAGCAGACAGATTGTGCTCTAAGCCTGGCTGCAGTTCTGGGGTAGGAGCTATGGCTGTCCCTTCCATACAGACTGGGATGTCCAAAAGTCCTTTGTCAGGATGAGGAATTTTCTATTACAGAATCTTAAATGTTAGAGACAGAGGGGAAGAATAAAAGAAACAACCACCCATGGTTTGTTCATCCACAGCCCTTGCTGTGTCTCATCCCCTGCTTGTCTGTCCATGCTGCCCGTGAATGGGAGGCTGTTGGCTGTACAGAACCTTGTGCTGCGAGTTCCCAACCTGGCTCTGGCGTATCGGGAGGTGATTCTTGAATGAATGCTACAGTCATAGCAGTAATTGTTTTTCCTGTATTTCACACAGAGGGCTCCTGCTGCTGTCCCTGTGAGGCTGTTCTGCACATCCCTAGCTTGTTGCCTAGATTTTCTTCTGGTTTTTAACAGTTATTTGTTCGATTACAGCAGCGAGGGAAGTTCTTAAGTAGTCAGCCACCAGCAGAACGTGGTCATTACACTGAATACCATAGAGTATAGAACATGTTACCCTTTTGGAATTACCTGCCATAAAAAAGATTAAATGATTCTTGTACTTCCTTGGTATTTTTATTTAAAATTCAAACACATGGATGGAATCATTATCTGTTATAGGAGTTACTGGCTAAATGATGTTTTGAGCTCTTCTCATTTTAGATCAAACCCTTCTGTCCTCTTGCCATTTTTGCTCCTCCTCTGAACTCCCACAGTTTGTCAATATCTTTTATTGTAGCCAGCAAGGAGGCATGAAGGAACACCCACATCCCTTCCTTTTCATCTTTCTCTGAGGAGAACTGACTCACCAAGTTCAGTTTGTGTGTGAAAATATCTCTGGTAGGAAGGATATTTTAGGTCATATAGCCCACAGAGCTTCCTGGCTGTTTGTTTTGTGGGGTTATTTTTTAATTGAAGTTAAAAGAGAAGTTCTATCTCTTGGCTGAGCAGAAGGATATTCTGCACCGGAGAACATATGCTGAAGGTTGGTGTTGCCAAAGGCCTTGCTCACTGTAAGAAATGTTGCAGTGAGCCTGATTGCAGGGGGGTACACATTTTTCAAGGCTTGAGTGTTGCTCCCTCATTTAGGAGGATGCATTTATGCCAGGTCACTGCTAGAGTGATTTGTGCTGGTGTGATTATATCGCTCCTCCAATAGTAGGGAAGTGCAGAGCAGTTAGTGTACGTAAATTGCTGGAGGAGCCGTGCAGACCAGGAAGGCAGTGCAAAGGCTGGTGCCTCTGAGTGCTTTCACCAGCCCTCCTGAGGTTTTCTTTCGTGTAGCCATCACAAAGCTGAGCCGTGTCTAATGCTAACCTTGAGGGTGTGCACCTGCTGTGCCCTTACTAAAGGGAAGGGCTGGAATCGCTCAGCAGCACAGCCAACTTCCCAGTCTCAGGAAGAGGGACAATTTCTTATTGCTAATGATTTATATTTTTTTTCCTGTACCAGTGATACATGGCTTTCCATACTGCCCTGTCTGTCATCAGCTCTGGAGTCATAGCCCCGTGAAGTAACATCATCTCCATGTCCGAATACTGCAGCAAGATCTGCATTTCAGCCAGTGATGATCTAGTGACTTTGTCTCCTGCCTCATCTCAGGCAGCTGGGCTGAGAGAAGGTGATCCTTTCTATTCTCTCCCTGCCAGCGGGCTCTTCTTCTGCACTTAGCTGAAATAGAAGAGGAGGTTAGAAAATAACGTGAGTTGTACAAACACAGCTGGATCCTTTGACTTCAGGGCTGCCTTTTCTGCTGCACCCAGAAGGCAGCTTACTGTATTGCACTCATGTCAGGCGTAGGCAACGTCCAGGCGCGTAATAGAAGCTGATGGATGAAATATTACAGTTGTCTGCGTTTCTTTTTCCCTTGTATTGTCATGGATCATCATTCTCCTCCTCTTCCTGGGGATACACACAGAATCTCACTGTTCGATTGCATCCATGGGCTGAGGACTTCCAATCCATATGCTGAGTCTGACCTGGAGAAACCCTTTGTTGGGATGGCTTTTGTCTCATTTCAGTATGGAATTAAACCCAGAAAAATATGAGCGTTCCTTATCAGGCAATTAATGGCCTATGGTTCTCTGCCTTCCAAAGTCATTTCTCTATAGAGAAAATAAGCACCTTTGTTTCATATATAATGATGAGTCTGAATGTTGACTCATTAGCATTTTGGGGTTTAGCAGAGCAGCTGGGGGGCCAAGCGTGAAGCAAGTTTAAACGTCCTGAGCACAGCAGTGTCTGTAAGCTAAGGCAGAGATGGTGGCAGGACTCGGGTAGTACTGAGACCTTTGTTCCCAGGTTGCTCATTCAGATTTACTTGGTTGCCATTGTGAAATGGGGTTTTTGGGATGGTGGACAAAAGTCTCTGAAAGCAAACGTTGTATCTGCTACCAAATGGGCCTTTGTTGGCAGATTCAACAGAGAAGCCAAGGAGTTGATGTTCTAGAGCATGAAACTCTTCTTCCTGGAACAAATCCTTTCATATAAAGGTTGAAGGATATTTCTAAGGCAGTGTAGAGGAGCTCCCTGACCACGTTTTCAAGTGTTCTGCATAAAAATAGAGGAATTTAATTTATGCCTTCATAGAAGTGGTGCAGCTTCATGTAGGGATGTCCTGGAAAGGTTAAGCAAGGCAATCTAGCTTACCTGGGGTGCTGTGTTCATGTGGCTGCGCTGAGACAGGTACCCAGATTGGTTCAGGCATCCACACGTACTGGTGCATTCTGTCATGTGAACATATCAGTTTCCAGAGCCAGGGCAGGACTTCTGGTCAAGCTTATTAACTCTTAGGAACTGGGCTTTCACGGGCATTTTATGAATGCTAGGAATGGGGAGATTCTTCATGTGGATCATAACTTCCCTTCAGTAATCTCTCTCCTTCTGAGACTTTACAACTTTACTTGGGAGATTTTGGTGCAAAAGCTTTGATGAATCTGAACCCAGTCTGAGTGTGTGAAATAATCCAGTGTCATTCCAAGGAATCTCTGGAGATGTTTGGAACAGCTTTAAAATTAACACTTGGAACCTGGAGATGTTGGTTACATTTTCCTGTTTTTACCAGATCTCTTTCCTAATTTCAGGATGTGCAACCAGCAAAGAGTTCATTTAGTTGAGTGTTTGTGCTCTCCTTGGATTTATTACATAAATTCCATTAACTCAGCCAAGAACCGCATTTCTTTCATCTAGACCTGCAGAGCAGCAGAGGTGCTTTGGAGCACCGAACCATGCACAATGCCATTTGACTTGCATGAAGAGGCCTTAGATTGTTGTAAGTCTGTGGTTTCATGATGCTTCCAGGGTGTTCAGCAGTTGAGTGTGGTAATAAGGTTTAAGTGCCACATGTTCTGAACAGTTGCTTGGCTCTGCAGCAGCTGCATTTTAAACTAAGCCTCCCTTAAATCTCTTGACTTCAAAAAATAGCTTGATAGCTTAGCTTGTACAGCAAGATGGGATCCTACAGTGAGCCCTCCCTGGCCTTTTGCTTGTCAAGGGTCCCCTGGATGTCAGCAGCAGGCACAGAACTTTGCCTCTGCGAGTGCACTGCATGGAGCAATTCACAAAATTGCTTTACAACTGTTCTTTCGTGAGGAGAAAGATAGGAGTAAACCTTCTAGGGCTGCCATGGTAGGGGACTAAGGTGCACTGTGAAACTGATGTCTCAGAGAACTTTGCAGCCGTTCTTATCTGCCTATGGAAAAGTGAAAGGATAGGTTTTAATCATGATTAAAAATTGCACTTATTTAGTATGTGTATATTTTGTTATGCTTCTCTCTGTGATTAAAGTACAGGGATTCTGCTGGTTTTTACCCTGTCCTTCTTTCCCTGCTTTATGCTATCTGGCTATGCAATGCTGTCTTTACTGTGTCTATTTCCATTGTATTCAAATTTTGAGTAAGGCTTCTTAAATGCCAGCCCTTAGATATCTACAGCATGTTCATTCTTCCCTTACAAGAAAGAAAAATCATCACATCCAGTCATCTTGGCTGGAAAATTAAGTTAAAGCAGGAATCGGGTTTACTGTAAATTCAGAGCTCCATCAGAGTTAAGTAGAACACAAGGAGAGGATGCATTCATAACAAAACAAAACAAAACAGAGATGCTGATCTCCTCACTGTTCTGCAGTCAGTACAGTATGCGAGGTCCTGGTACCCACGGGAGTATCCTGCAGGAGCCTGAAATAGCCCAGTCAGTAGAGAATCAGTCTCTCCGTGTGAGCAAACTGGATTTCAACCCCTGATCAGGTGACAGGCTGTGGTGTTTATCACTTCCAAGAACATCTTGATGTGTAATAATAAATTTCAGTGTGTAATTCCCAGGAGAAATGCTAAGGCATCTAACAAATCATCTGGCACTCTAAAATCAAGTGTTAATGTTAAATGACTTATATTAAACACTTGATGTTCCACTTCTTATTTCTGTAAAACTCCCAGGGAATATAAAAATAACTTCCTGTGTGGAAAATGTGAGTGTTTAGCCTTTCAGGAGTTTAATGTTATAGCCAAATAGGAAGAGATAACATTTCAGGCAGAGGGAAACTGCATGAGCTCAAATATTTTATCTTGCATTCTCATTTAGAGTATGGAAATAGGGTGTTTCTAAGTACTTGAGATTTGGCACTTGGGTGGGGTTTTTTTGGCTTTTTGTTGTTTTTTTTTGGGGGGGGGGGGTGTGTTTTGTTTTGGGTTTTTTTGGTTTTTTTTGGAAAGCAGTGATTCTTGCTGGATAATTGGATGTCTCAGCTTGGACACACCCTTTTCCCTGAACAGACAAACCATGTGTGAGCTTCTTTCTCCTTGTTTTTTTATAGTTGGCAACAGATGTCAAATGCTTTTCTCTAGGAAATGCATGACCTTTTATACTGTTCCTTTTGCTTGATTGGTAATATATTCTCTTTCCCTTGCCAAAGATAAAGCCACTAACCCATCTAATAGGCAAGAAGACTGGGAATACATCATCGGATTCTGTGACCAGATCAACAAAGAACTTGAAGGGTGGGTGTCCCAAACCACTCCAGACTTAACAAATTAACGTTCAGCATTTGAAATATATTATTTGATTATTAAAATTCTGTGGTTTATTTCATATGTATATTGATATTGCAATGAATATCTGGCTAGAAAAGAAAGGTGAAGTGTGTTTTCTGTGAAAGGCAGAGTGGCTTAAACACAGGCTGAGCACTAGGAAAATGGAAACTCAGAATGTGAGGAGGAATCCTCCTGGGTCACAGTGTTCCTGTAAGCTAAGGAATGAGNCCTCTCATGTCAGCTTCTGCAGCTGCAACATTCTCATCTGGCCAAACACAGCCTGTGAAATGGGGTTGTAACTCTTAGTACCTGGTGGGGCTTCATGTCTTTAAAACCTTCCCAAAGATTTAACTTCACAAGGAGTCTTTAACTGAGGAAACCTCCTGGGTCATAGTGTTCCTGTAAGCTAAGGAATGAGTCTTTTATTCTGGAGAAAGGAAACTAATGCAGAAGAAATGAAGTGATTTCCTGGGCTGGGGACTGTACTGGGAGATGGGTTTTGGCCCCTCCCAAGCAGGAATCTGGAACTGTTGGCTCAGACTACCTGCCCTCGCTTCCTTTCGTATGTGCAAACACCCAGGCTTGAACCGTTCTTGTTAGCTTTTGTAAGCTGATGGAACGATAAAAAGTACTAAATCGCATTTCCTTTTAACGGTGTGAAAGAGATCTCGTTTAAACAGCAGAATCTCTGCAAGTTTGAAAATAATTCAGCATGTTCACCTGTTTTGTTTGTAATGGGGATCTGCTTTGTTTCAGGCCACAGATAGCTGTGAGACTCCTGGCTCATAAAATCCAGTCGCCACAGGAATGGGAGGCGGTCCAAGCCTTGACAGTAGGTAGTCCTTACCCCTCCTCTTAAATCCAGCCATACACCACTTGGTGTCATCTGTGTGGAGCTTTAGGGGGCACGATGTGTCAGTAGGGTTAGCAGGGTGGGTCTGGGGCTGAATGTCCTGATTCCCCTTTGCTGGGAGGGAGTGGACAGTGAGAAGGAGCACAGTGACGTGTAACTGAAATGTCCGGATGCCCTGGTGAGATTGCATCTGGAA
>VZTM01032542.1:0-16912 GCA_013400555.1 Jacana jacana
GACTTGTTCTCTAGACCTTTCACCAACTTTGTTGCTGTTCTTTGGATGCGCTCCAGCACCACAATATCTTTCTTGTTGCGAGGGGCCCAAAACTGAATGCAATATTTCAAGTTGGTTTTGAAGAGATATATAGTAGGATAATATAATTTGAAATTTGCAAGGTAGCTACATAGAATAGTCTAATTTTTTAACCAGTACTGCATCTTTGACATGCTACATCCTTGACATGCTGCAGTCATAGCTGAAGTGCCAGACCCCTCAGTTCTCCAGGGAGTGAGTAGGAACTTGGTGACTTCAATGTCCCAAAAGGGCCATTGATCCCACTGTGATGGCTTATAAGCAATATAGACACATTCAGAATAGGAAGAATTATAATTACAGATCTTAAGGATATTCCTATCCATAGATAGTGCTGTTTTTTTCATCTTCATTTAGAATTATGAATGAGGAAGCAAATGACGAGAAGTGGAAGTCTTTCTGTCCTGCCTGGAGAGTATATGATGTAGTGTGACTGAGTCTTATGCATGGGTTCTTGTGCCCTGAAGGGGGCATCGGCATGGCTGACAGCACCTACAGTGGTGCTTCCGTATTGCAACTGTACCTTATACACTTTAAAAAGTTGGAGCAGTTCTCTGGTGTTATGACATGTTGTGTATGGGCTACTTTGAACATTAAACTGATGGATGGAAGAGATGCATGCATCTTTCATGTTAAATGACTTTGGCAGGATTTTAGGAACTTGTAGGTTTTTGTTAATTAGCACCCGGAATACTTTATAGAAACATGCAATCATATGATCTTTTTAAATCTACACTTGTTGTTTCCATTAGCAACTGATGCGTACCAGTATTAGAGGTTTAAACTTAAGTCTATGTGGTAGCAGGCTCTTTAGACTTTCTAACCCCCTTCCACTGCATATTTTTCCTTTCTTCCCAGTAGGAGAAATTCCTCTTGGGATGACTACCTCTGCTTTTGTACAATAATGTCAGCAGCAGGATGAAACAGAAGACCAGGATTATCTAATCTTCATCAGTTTCAGTCTCCTGATGCTGTGCTGTCAGAAAAAAATGTTAGTGTGTAGGATCATAGAGCTGTTTGTCTTGGGTAGTGCCTTTATGGCTCTCCTGAAAGGAGCACAGATGAAAAAATTGGACTACAGAGAGAAGCTAGGACAAATAATGATACCACTGTTGCCCAATCACAGTTATTATTTTTGCTGAGTGCTGAAAAGAAGACAAGATCTTCAAAGTATTTTATTTAATTGGAGAAGGAAACACTTATAGATTCCAGATATGTTTGATAATAAGTTAGCTATCAAGTAGTATCTACAGATAGCATACAGTTCAGAAAAAAAATATAAATCTTTACTTAGGAAAATAGTTAAACACATGCTTATCTTTAATATTATTAAATACAGTTTTGGACTGTGACCAATAGATCTCTCAAATAATTATACAGTTTGATTGAATGGAAAACAGTCTAAAAAGATATATATATATATATATATATATAAATAACAAGGCAATTGTTTGCAGGATAATTGCTTGCAGTTAATTTGAATTCATTTACCCTTTCATCTGTACAAAGTAATTTATTAATGCATGACTTGTTTTCTCCAGATCGCTACAATTTCTCCAGGGATGGCATCATGTGAAAACAGTCTAAATACATTGAGATATGCAAATAGGTATGGAAAATGTTATTGCTTATAGCTATACTGGCTGTTGATCACTGATGTTTGGAATGCTGTTCTTCCATGTTGTATTATTATTTTAACTACTTGAATAATTTTAGCACACTTGCATTTCTTAATAAGATTTAAACCAAAATGCTGATTACTGATTCAGGCTCACATTTAATGTAATTTGTCACTTTTTAAAACCACTATGACAGAATCAATAGAAATTGCATTTAAGCTGTTATCCAGAGATGGATATAGTGTGGATTGCAAGGAATCTGGGAGATGCCCCTATTAGTTTTGTCCCTGCTCTGGTGGCATCACTTCTTGCATTAGAGGTAGTCAGTTTTCATGATGATTCCCTGGAGTGTTAGCTGAAATACCTTTCTGCAGTGGGATTTTTCATCCCCTTGGTGGAATTGCATTCAGTTGCCAGCCTGTTTCTTTTATATATATGATAAAGCATATCATATATCTATCTATCTCAAATAGTTTATTCTTATGAAAATTCTTCAGTTGTTCTGGCCCAAACTTTATACTTAGCAACTTCAGGCAAATATCCGAGACCCCCAAGAGTCAGTTAATCCAACGGTGACATTATAATCAGTGTAGAGAAAATAGCGCCTCCAGAGGCTGATGCAATCACCTCTGAGACCTGTACTGCTCTCTGAAAAAGTTCGTCTCTTCAGTGAGTGTGAAAGGCTGCAGTTCTCCTTAGTTTAACGTCTGTGGAGATGGCGTCCTGCATGTGCCTGCAGTCAGACCTGCGACACAGATACCCGCCCCCCAGCTTTGCTGCAAAGAACTAAGGAGGCAAACAAGCTTGTGTCCTCAGGAATTCCGGTTTTGCCAGAAGAGGCTACCACCTAGTGGCCTGCTTGCCCCAGTGAAAGATAGGACAGAAACGTGTCTGCTCCTGCTTGGCTGGGCACCCCGAGGCCAGTCGCTACTTGGGCACAAAGGGCTGCTAGGGAAGCTTACTGAATGGTATAGGAATGTTTTTGTGTTTGGGTCAAGGAATTTAGTAACAAATCTGCCTGGCTTGGACCAGTCTATGTAATTTCCTTCCAGGTCCCCTGCTTCTACTCCCCCTCTGCTTCCTGCTTACAGTAACATAACAAAGGATGTTGCACATTCATGAAGACTCATTGGATCTTTCTATCCCTTATAGAATATGCATTGCTGAAGTGACTCCAGAAAAACACTGCAAAACAAATTAAATACCTATTTCTAGTACACTAAATCATTGTGCTGAAACTTTCTTCGCCTTGGTGTTAAATTAGTATGTTATTATGGAGTAAATGACTATCACTGTAAAGTTGCTTCATGTATATTGTGTAGTATTTAAATTTTTTTCTAGCAATATATCATTTTCATAGTATGATTAGTTTTTAAGTGCTTAACATCAGTGTCTGTGCAGTGTTAGACAGGGAGCAGTATAGAATTTAAAGTATTGTAGTGGTTTGATATGTTAAAAGGAGCAGTTTAATGGAATATTGAATGTAGAGAAAATTTTATTAACTGTATGAACTGAAATCTGGAATTACTCTTCTGAAAACATTGCTGCAAGTCTGCAAATTAGCAGCACTGGACTGGTTTTGTTCAATTTTGTTAGTGATCTGTAACTATTTGCAGAAGGTTTAAATATATTGACACTTGTGTTTTAATATAAAAATAATTTTTATAATTAATAACAATATTTTTATTGTTAAACTATTAAAGAAGAATGCTAAACACAGAGTTGTTATTTTAACTGTGTTTATGAGAACATTTTCTTTTAATTTGCTGCTGTATTTTGATGCTGCAGAGTAAAGGAATTTGGAATTAGTCCTTCGGACATTCCCTTCTCACATGGTAGTGGCAGTCGCCCTGATCTCTCTCCTTCCTATGAGTATGACGACTTTTCTCCTTCAGTCACCAGGTCTACTTCATTCTATACATGGAATCTTTATTTTTAAGTTTTCTTTTTGGAAAACAGTTTTCTTTTTTTACAGACCAACCTTTCATTAGTCCCCTTGCCTTGAGTCACGCATACTTTGTTTATATTTTGTTTGGCAGATGATGGTTCTGCATGATCTGCAATCGTCTTGCCACTATTTTGTTCACCCTCCTTAAACATCCACACTCCACACTGTATCCAGGCTTGCTGGTTTCCTTCATGTATTTAAAAAAATGGTGATGTCACCTTTGTGCATTTAGTGGACCAAATCTGACAAGTTTGTGTTTAGGATAATTTGAATATGTCTAATTAAAAAAGAAAATAATTTTAATACATATGTATTTTTAAAATTTTTCATTACTCTGAAGATGCACAAAACAGTTTCCATTTACTAATATGCGCTTGAGAAAAAAAATTCCCTTTAAAAAAATGAAGAATTTGTTCTAAAACTTGCATACTTGCAGACTTCGATGTGTCTGTTTCATAAATGTCCTTTTAAATAGGCTTTTTTGGAAAAGAATCATTATCAGTCTTTTAAACTATTTTCAAAGAACCTAACATTTTAATAAGATATTTTCACCTTTGAAATTATTTTAATTAAAGAATCTATTAATTCTCTGGGATACTTGGTTGCATATTATTATTTTCTTCAGAATTCTTGGTGTATTTGCTTATAACAGCTAGTGGGGTACTGAATGACTAATTTTTTTTAAAGCACAATTGTGTGCACAGAAAAAGAAAGATGTTCAGGTTTAGGGTGCTGAATGAACTTTTCTTTCAAATATTATTCATTGTTAAGGAGTTAATATTGAGGGTTTGTAGATTTTTTCCCTCAACAGTTATGAGTTGTGAGATTTCAATCAAAAAATGCCTCTTGCTTGAAGATGGATGGTAAAACACCTGCAAGTAGTTGAAATTCAATGGTTCATTCTTTTTAGGAGTTGGACTAACATCTTTATGTCACTGAAACTACATTAAATTTGTGAAGCTGACATCATCATCCTTATTAAATGAATTAAATTGCGCATAAACCCATAGAGATTTAATTGTGGTTGTAACTCTTTTGCACAGGAAGTTACTAATTTACAAATTAAATATTTTCTGATTGTAGGGTGAAGGAGCTGATGGTTGATCCTAGTGCTGCAGGAGATAACCGTCCCATTATACACCGTGCTCCCAATCAGATTGATGACTTAGAGACACAGTGGGGTGTAGGGAGCTCTCCTCAGAGAGATGATCTCAAACTGCTTTGTGAACAAAACGTGAGTGGTTTACAACATTACATGAAAAGAGATGATGATAAATGCAGTGGCAGAACAAATCCAGAGTAATGTGTATTTATAACCTGTTAGCAATACCATTAAGTAGATACAGCATGCCCCTTCACCTTTTCACTTTATGGTATTATGTTCATTCCCATACACACACAAAAAGCTTCCTTGCTGATTAGGGCTTTTAATATCTAGGCAGGGTCTGCTTTAGGCTCTCGCAGTTTTTAGTGTGCATTTTTTCTATTATAGTGTCATCTCTTACTAGGTAGTTATACATTTAACACTCCTGTGGTTTGGACCATTACTTTCCCTGCATGCAACACCTGTTTCGAGTGAGTTTGCCTTTCTCTGTGTTTAGAAATCTGGCTACCCATCATTCCTCTTCCCAACATCTTGATTTTCATGGAGTGAAACACCGGAGTAATGTTTGGGAGAGCGCCACATCATGTTCCCATGATGTCTCCCCGGGCTGCATGAGTGGAGAGCTGGGACCAAGAGGCATCTAAAGGGCATTTTTCCCTCTGCTGATTATCAGCTCTTCTCCTGGTTCGTCAAATGTTCAACAGGGATTAAAACTTGGTTTGTGAAAATGCTGATGAAAGATAGAAAAGAAAAATCCTTACTACCTAACTTATTTTTCTCAAGACTCTGCCTTCTCAAACACCTCTTCATGGTGTTTGCTGTATTTCTCATTTTAGTAACTGGTTCTTCTTCCAGGACTCTATTTTATAAGAAAATGCTAGTGATTCCTAGAGCTTCCCACTTGTCAGTCCTTCTAGGCAGATGTCCTTTCATATCATACTTTTTTGTTGTTCATGTGGAATTCAATTAAGTTTTACAGTGTGTTTTTAAAAAGATTTTGAAGGCATGGTATAAGGAACCATACTGTTTTGCTAAAACATTAGTTGCAGCCTACCTAGCCCTTTCCCCATTAACTGTTTATGTCTGAGAAGTCCTGTTTGTCCCAGTTTGTAAATCCATGTTATGCATTCTTCTAATGCATTAATCACTACATACTTTTTAGATTTTTCACTTTACATTTATTCCACCTTTTTTTGCCAAATTATTAATTTCATTCTGATTACCTGAAATGTATTGAATGCAATTGCTGTTCTTTTTTGAACATTGCTGTCTGTCTGTTGCAGTATGCACAACAAAAAGACCTGTGGAAAACAAGCTTTCTATAAGTGTTAAAACCTACTAGAAATTAGCATTCTTCCCTTGTGACTTCCTCCTCCCACTATTTTAACTTTTTTTTTTTTTTCATGTGGAATATTCTGTTTTCCAGTATTCACTAGGATTAGCGGCTGGAAATTTTTAATAAATATGAATTAAATTTACCTCTGCAAACATTTTGAATTTATTTTCCTCTCCACTTATTTCTGGAGATTTTCTTGTTAGAAGTATTAAGTTCTATTTTTGATAACTTCTGCTTTCTACATCTTTCTTTACATGTATTCATTCAATATATTTCCTGTAGCCACAATTCTTCCCAGACTGTTGAGAGCAGGCCCTTTAAGAGGGAGTTACTGAAAGGGCACATATGCAAATAAGTGGAAGTAAGCGAAACGAAGTATAGTGAAGGCGAAACAAAGTGTGGGAAACAGCAAATGACACAAATGTTGTAGCCAATCATGGGGCAACTTTAAGCCTGTGGAAAGTGTGTGGAAAGCTCGTGGACAATATCCCTCTCCCTATCCGAAATGTAGTGCTTAGCGAATGAGGACCTGTAACTGTAGAACGATATGGGTGCTGCCTGGGGGGTGCTTCCTGCATGTGTGCTTCCTGGGAGTGCTCCCTGGGGCTTCCTGGGTGCACTTCCGGATTCGGGGGCTGGCTGGAATGGCGGATTGATGGCTTCGTGATTGATTGCGTCGGGCTCGACTGCTCCTGGCCGCGGCACCAGACTAACAAGATTAACTATTGTTTCTAGGAAGAGGAAGTTTCTCCACAGTTGTTTACTTTCCATGAAGCTGTGTCTCAAATGGTAGAAATGGAAGAGCAAGTAGTAGAAGACCACAGGGCTGTCTTCCAGGTAAAAAATGGAGCTCTACTTTGGTTTATTCTAATCCAGGAATTTAGGTTTTCCTTTGTCCGCATGATGAAAGACAAGCATATTTTTCTACCATCTCAGAAGTTTAATAAAATTGTACTTTTTTTTTTCTCAACAGACATTCCTAAATAGACATTGTAAGAAAAATTGCTATTTTCTTTTTACTATTTTAACTATTTGCTATATTTTTTGTGTTAGTTTTTTTCCAGCATTAGTGACTGTTTGCGGGGAACTTACTCAGATTGGTCTTGAAATTTTCAATTTCACTGTCTAATCTATGCCAATATTCCTATGTCAAAGCTGGCAACTAAGAGCAATGTTTCTATGTAATAATGTCTCTATTGGCACCATTTCTATTTGATCATCTCCCTCTAAGATAACTGTGATACTCCGTCCATATATCTCCTCTATCCTTCTGTGACATCTTTGTCTGAGATACTGAGATCAAGAAGAAACAAATATATTTCTAACTGCCTGTTTGCTTCCTTTTTACAGATACATAAAGGTTTTCACTTAGTATTAGTCAGGGTCTTTGGAAGGAATACTGCCTACACATTGTAATGCTTGTCAGTGCCACAAAGCCTTTTACATTCACAAAATAAATTATAATGATAAATATGAGTTAATAGTTTTCAGAAGGAAATATGAGTTGCTTCTGTTCATAACCTTAGAGTCCTTAGGCAGGCTGTCCATTTGGTGCATCTGCTGCAAGAAAACAGCAAAACATTAAACCTGTAGGGAATACACACATCTTCTCAATTTAGATATCTAGCTTAGTGGACCATTGATATGTGTTCATGTAATACAGATGGATGCTAAATAACACATTTTACAACAGATGAAGAGATTTAGTTGTTATGAAACATTAGCCCTGAAGTAAAACATGCAGAAGTGTGGAAGTGTTATGCCATATGCTGTAGCTGTGTCCTAATGCTTGCAACTTCTGGAAAGACAAGCTGCATTAATTTAAGATGTTACTGCCTCTGTGTGTCCATCTAGCCTTATGCTGGAGATTATTGCTCCTCATGGTAGTCATTAGAAGGAAATGTGTCTAAGACTCAGCTCCCATTATTCACAGCATGGCCTGTTAGTTTATGCTGTGGGTGGAGATGGGCTGCACCAATACAAAATCTACAAGCTGTAACATGCAGAAGTTGTCTTCTGTCAGCTTTCTCCTGGAAGCTGTTGATTCTGGGATACAAAGCATCATATCCTAACAAAAATGTCTAAACCAGATCAACTGAGTAACCTTCTCTAGAGGTGTTGGTCTTCCTTTTTTTCTTGGATATATGAGTTTACATTAGATGAGATGAATCCTATCCCAATGTGAGCTCCATCTGTCCTGAAAGCCAACAAAACATACATGGGGTTTGGACTATGCTTTCAATATTATTTAAGCTACTGAGCACAGAGGGAAAGATTTAATTTTAGTATTTCAGACCCAGCATGCCTAGAACTGTCAGATGCTTGCTTTTTTTTTCTTTTCAATGGGATCAGTTCTGATCACAGCTTTGCATGGTTCTGTAAGCTTTAAGCTCCTGGTTGCGTTTTTCTTTGCTTGAAGACTTTTTTCTTCCCTCCTTTCTCTTTTTTTCTTTGGTAATATTTGGAGTGCAAAGATGCCTAAGAGCTGCTTGAACCAACTTTTACAGTACTCTGATCTGTCTGGGGAGTTACCTCATGCAATAGAGAGCTTAAAATAGCTCTACTTTTATATAGCTTCTCTCAAAACTGGTTTTGAGTGTGGACAAAATTATCTTGACTCCTTGACTGTAGTAATGACACTGTGATTGTTGTCAGTGGTAACCAGCCCATACTTAAAATTGAAGCCTAGCTTCAAAGTTTGATATGTGCTTAAGGGAACATAACTATGATGTAAAGTTCTGAGCTTCATAGCTTTACAACCACCTAATGTTCTGAATTTGAAGAAAACTGGGGTTGCTGGTGTTTTAGAAAACATACAGTTTTGCTGAATTGGGAATAAGGATTCATTTTAGAACTGAAATTTGTTATAGTGAAATGACTAGACAGTACTCTGGAAAGGTAATGGAACAACTTATCCTTGGTGCTGTCACTAGGTGTATCAAAGATAAGAAGGTCATAAAAGGCAGTCAACATGGCTTCACCAAGAGGAAGTCATGCTTAACCAAACTGATAGCCTTTTACGAAGACGTAACCAGGTGGATAGATGATGGTAAAGCAGTGGATGTGGTGTACCTTGACTTCAGTAAAGCGTTTGACACCGTCTCCCACAGCATCCTTGCAGCTACACTGAGGAATTGTGGCCTGGATGATAGGACAGTAAGGTGGATTGTGAACTGGCTAAAGGATAGAAGCCAGAGAGTGGTGGTCAATGGGACAGAGTCTACTTGGAGGCCTGTATCTAGTGGAGTCCCTCAGGGATCAGTACTGGGACTGGTACTGTTGAATATATTCATCAACGACTTGGATGNAGAGAGTCCAGGGCAGGGCTACCAAGATGATTGAGGGAGTGGGGCATCTCCCATATGAGGAAAGGCTGAGGGAGCTGGGTCTCTTTAGCTTGGAGAAGAGGAGACTGAGGGGGGGCCTTATTAATGTTTATAAATATGTAAAGGGTGAGTGTCAGGAGGATGGAGCCAGGCTCTTCTCGGTGACATCCAATGATAGGACAAGGGGCAATGGGTGCAAGCTAGAACATAGGAGATTCCACTTAAATATGAGAAAAATCTTCTTTATGGTGAGGGTGACGGAACACTGGAAGGGACTGCCCAGGGAGGTTGTGGAGTTTCCTTCTCTGGAAATATTCAAAACCAGCCTGGACGCATTCCTCTGTGATCTGATCTAGGTGTTCATGCTCCAGCAGGCGGATTGGACTAGATGATCTTTCAAGGTCCCTTCCAATCCCTGATATTCTGTGATTCTGTGATTCTGTAAGTGTGGTCATCTTGAGAAGAGGAGTAATTCAGCTCTATGTCTTGAAATTTGTCTTGAAACTTTGCTAATGTATTTAATTGGGGTTTTTTTTAAACTTTTATCTAGGAATCTATTAGATGGCTGGAAGACGAAAAAGCTCTTCTTGAGATGACAGAAGAAGTAGACTATGATGTGGATTCTTACGCTACCCAACTTGAAGCAATTCTAGAGCAAAAAATTGATATTCTGACCGAACTTAGAGGTAGATTGCTTTTAATGACTTTTGTATGCATTATCATGTGTCATGGAGACTTGCAATAATAATGAGGAGGAAAAAAAGAGTGTGGTTATGTTTAGGATCTTTTATTCAACTTATGCTGTCCTGTAATGTTTTGTGGAAGGAACATTTATTCTGTGGCTTAAGAACAAGATAACATCTGTGTTCATCTCATCCTAGTTTAAAGGAAGAGTCTCTGTTTTAACTCCAGGAGGTATAAACTTGATCCTGCAACTTTATTCTTTTTTTTTTTTTAATTTGTTCCAAAAAAATAAAGGAAGGAAATGGAAATCCAAAGAAACTGTACAGATAAAGAAGGTAATGCAATGAGGAAAAAGTAGCAGGGACTCCTAGTTCTTGTTCTATTGCACTCTGTAGTGTAGCCGGGAGCCTTCTGTTGTTTTCAGTCTGTGATTAAGAGTAGCATTGAGCGCTGAGTAGCTTGGCTGTTGGCCTACTTAATTCCTCAGCAGCCTTTCTGTTGGAAATTTGTCAGCCTTTGTTGAAAAACAAACTGCAGATAATTCTTAGTTCCCAAAAGTGACTCTTCCACTTAGCTTCTAAAATCAGCATGCCAGCTTGGTATTATATATATATATATATGTAATGAAAAATCCATGGAGGTGAGGTTTTCATTTCAGTTTCTGTATCTATTTGGATTCCAGCAGACATGCTATACTGGTAAAAATTGACAGATAGGTTTGCTGGGGTTTTTTTTAATCGATGTTAAAAAACTCCTTATAAGATAAAAATCTTACTTTTACTCAGTCTGAGTATCTGCTGTACATTAGAAGAATGCATCAAGCAAATCAGATGTGGCCTGCTTGCCTTCTAAGGATGTATTTGCACCAGTATACTTTAGCAAAGTATTAGACGTACATTCTTTTACTTCGTATGGATGATGGCTTCCTCTTCAGAAAAAGACAATTTGAAGACAGAGTTTCAGTGACTTCCTGTTTTTCCAAAACTTATTAGATACTGCTTTTTAAACAAGATACTGGAGGTAAAAAAGATATCTAAGAGATCCTTGCACCTTTAAAGGCAGAATGATACATGTATAGCTTTAAAGGAGGGAAGAACTGTTAAGTCAAAGATTCTTTCTTCCAGTAACTTCTGTGTTATGCTCATGGCACATAATAGTCACTGAAATTTTCAACTTTTATTTCTGTCACTTTAGGACTGACTTTTTTTATGCTATCATTTTAGTTTCCTTCTTCCCATTCTTGGGTATATTATTGGGGAATGGGGAGGAGGGAAGAGAAATAGAAATATGAAAGGATGCCATGTTTTATTTCTCAGGTTTCTCTCATTCTTGTGCTAGTTATGATGAATCAAATGAATGATGCCTTTAAATATTTACTTTAAAATATAATCACAAATGCTATTCACATTCATAGAAAAGTTGTCCTGCACAACATCCTTGTATCTAAAATAGAGAAACATGGATTTGACAAGTGGACCTCTCAGTGGGTAAAGAATAGGGTGCATGGTCACACTCAAAGAGTTGCAGTCAATGTTTTGATGTCCAGGTAGAGACCAGTGATGAGTGGTGACCCTTAGGGGTCCATATTGGAACCAGTATTATTTAACATCTTTGTTGGGGACACTGACAGTGGGACTGAGTGCACCCACAGGAATTTTGTGGATGACACCAAGCTGAGTGGTGTGGTTGATACTCTAGAGGGAAGGAATGCCATCCAGAGGGACCTGGACAGGCTAGAGAGGTGGGCCCGTGTGACCCTCTCAAAGTTCAACAGTCATAGAATGGTTAGAGTTGGAAGGGACTTTAAAGATCATCAAGTTACAACTCCCCTACCATGGGCAGAGACACCTCCCACCAGACCAGGTTGCTCAAAGCCCCATCCAGCCTGGCCTTAAACAATTCCAGGGATAAGGCATCCACAACTNTGATGAGCTTCTTATCCACCAACACTCCCAAATCCTTCTCCTCAGGCTGTTCTCAGTCCATTCTCCACCCAACCTATGGAGTTGGTGCCTGGCATTGCCATGTCCCAGGTGCACAACCTTGCACTTGGTTTGGTTTAACTTCATGAGTTTTGCACGGGCCCACCTCTCAAGACTGTCCAGGTCCCTCTAGATGGCATCTCTTCCCTCCAGCATGTCAACCGTGCCACACAGCTTGGTGTCATCGGCAAACTTGCTGAGGGTGCACTCTATCCCACTGTCCATGTCTCCAGCAAAGATGTTAAACAGCACTGGTCCCAGTACCCACCAATGAGGAACACCACTCATTGCTGGTTTCCACTTGGACATTGAGTCATTGATCGCAACCCTTTGAGTACAGCCAACCAGCCAGTTCCTTATCCACTGAGCAGTCCATCCATCATATCCATGACTTTCCAATTTTGAGACCAGGATATACTGTGTTTGATGCACCCCAGGATGCAGTTAGCCCTCTTAGCTGCCAGGGCACGCTGATGACTCATTTTGAGCCTGCTGTCAACCAGGACCACCAGATCCCTTTCTGCAGGGCTGCTCTCCAGCTGCTTCTCTCTCAATTTATACTTGTGCCCTGTGCTTTTCTGTCCCGGGTGTAGAATCAGTCATTTTGACTTGTTAAATTTCATCCCATTAATCATAGCACAATTCTGCAGTCTATCTAGATCCCTCTGCAAGGCCTCTTGTTCCTCAAGAGAATCAACAGCACTTCCCAGTGGGGTATCATCAGCAGATTTGCTAATGGTGCATTCAACTCCTGCACTCAGATCATTGATAAATATTTTGAACAGAACTGGCCCTAAAATTGAGCCCTGAAGAACACTGCTGTTGACTGGTTACAAGCCAGATGTAGCCCCATTCACTACAACCCTTTGAGTTCTGGTCTTCAGCCAGTTATTCACCCAGTGCACCATATACCTGCTCATTATCCCTCAGTGCTGGGGAAGGTTATGGAACAGATCATCTTGAGGGCCATCAGATGGCACATACAGGATAACCAGGTGATTGGGCCCAGACAGCATGGTATTATGAAAGGCAGGTCCTGCTTGACTGACCTGATGTTCTTTTATGACAAGGTGACCCACTTAGTGAATGATGGAAAGGCTGTAGATGCTGTTTTCCTGGACTTCAGTAAAGCCTTTGAGACAGTTTCCCAGAGTGTTCTCCTGGAGAAACAGAAAGTGTCGACCTGCTTGTGGGTAGAAAGGCTTTGCAGAGAGATCTGGACAAGCTGGATCAATGGGCCGAGGCCAATGGGATGAGGTTCAATAAGGCCAAGAGCTGGGTCCTGCACTTGGGTCACAACAACCCCATGCAGCATTACAGGCTTGGGGAAGAGTGGCTGGAGAGAGCTGCCTGACAGAAAAGGACCTGGTTGTCATCCAGCTGACTATGAGCTGGCAATGTGCCCAGGTGGCCAAGAAGGCCAATAGCATCCTGGCCTGTATCAGGAACAGTGTGGCCAGCAGGATGAGGGAAGTGATTATCCCACCATACTCGGCACTGGTGAGGCCCCACCTCAAGTACTGTGTCTGGTTTTGGGCCCTTCACTACAAGAAAGACATTGAGGTGCTGTAACGTATCCAGAGAAGGGCAACAAAGCTAGTGAGGGGTCTAGAGCACAAGTCTTATAAGGAGAGGTTGAGGGAACTGTGTTCAGCCTGGAGAAAAGGAGGATAGAGACATTTAAGAAGAGACTAAGTTGCTAGCAACTTGTTTGTATGGTGAGTATTAAATTTAAGTTTATCTCAATCCTCTTGTAGTTTGTAGCATCAGCTTGTTTTGTGGAGGAATGTTCTTTGTTGTGCATTATAGCCAGGATGTGGAGCTTCAGGGCTTAGTTTCAAGATCTGTGTTGAGCACAGGCACATCAGTACTCATTCTCTCTTTTTCATTAAAGATAAAGTGAAGTCTTTCCGGGCAGCTCTACAGGAGGAGGAACAGGCCAGTAAACAGATCAACCCCAAAAGACCATGTGCCCTTTGAAATGGGCCTCTGCTGCTAGAGGAATCCATATACCCGTACTGCTGTAGCACACATTTGTTACAAAACCCAGTGACCGTAAGAACTCAACTACTCGAAAGTGTAGAAACGTTAGAAGTGTCTGTGGAAATGTCCTCTTTCTTATTCACCTGAATGACATTTTCAGTTTTATGTGAAATGATCCTATGATGTCTACTAAATGCTTCTAGACCAGACAGTGCAACCATGCAAGGTTCAGATCTGTGAAGCACTTTGTTTGAAATATTTCATTTATTCAAATTGTGAATGTTATGTTTGGAAATACTTGCTGTGGTTTTAATAATGAAGTAAAACCATGGCCATTAAAAAGTCACAGTATTTCCTTTGAACTATGTTCAGTTTTGTTACAAAGACCAGCTTTGCAGTTTTAAATTGTATTTGCGTGCATGCATACTTCACTAGTGGTTTTACATAACTTATCTTCTACAGACAGCTGTGCTTACCTCTTCCCATCCTGCACCTTGATGAAGGCTACTTAACCCTAAAGATACTCTTTCTGAAGCACATCCTTAATGAACAACATTCCTTATTCGTCAATATAAATTACTTTCAGTGCGTGTACATTTTTAATGTTTTGAGATTTTTTTGGTTTTAGTGACTAGTGCATTTCACAGCATGTGCCATATTCTTTGAACAGGAACTGTAAGAGCTGTCAGAGTGGACAAACAGCTGGACATTCCATCCTCATGTAAAAGATCTGGAATCTAGGTTTATTTGAATACCATAAAGAATAGTTGTATAATTCTAAGATTTTCTCTGTAACAAAAAAAAAACTCAAAATACAAATTAGTTGATGTATAATAAAGGGTAATGTTTAAGCACTGGGGAGAGCTGTATCTTAGGATAATGTAGATATACAGTATGTGGTACAGTGTCGAATGAAAGGTACGATTCGACCTCTGCATATGGATAGGCTAACTGTCAAAATTCAGAGATCCAGCTAAAGAAATACATATTGGCCTTTTACATATTGTTAAAAGTTGGCTTTTGATGCATGACAAGCTAAAATGTATGTAAAGTGTACTTTGCAGATAGCCTAAATAGCTCTCATGCTTTCATAAAAGTGGCTAATACTTATTTTTCCCTTTGTATAGTGCCAGCAGCTGAAAAGTGAGGTGAAATAGCATCATTTGAGGATTTGCACAATACCTCTACCTAGCGCTAAGAGAAATCTCACAAGTACCTGAATTCTCATAAATGGTGCCATGTGTATCAGCACTTTTTAGGTGGTGGCACTCACGTTATTTTTGCAAGTCGGTATCCAAAAAAGATTGACCTTTCATGTAAGAACTTCTTGTCAAATGAAGAATTGTAGACCTCCTCTAGGAGTTCTCCCTGTTTCCAGGAGTTCATATCAGCAGCCTTTCCCTTGGAACTGTTTAAAAATTACTTTCGTAATACAAGACTGTTTGTGCCAGGCCTGGAGGAAAATAAAGGGAAGGCAATGAAGAGAGAGTTATATGACCCAAGAATTCTTGTAGTGTTTTTGTGTCTCCCATAGGAAGGTAGGCTATGGGAAGCTCTTGTCGCACCATGGTTAAAAAATAAAAAAAAAAGTTTTCCTGTGCGTAAACATGAAAACTGAAACAATGTAGATTTTACATACTGTGTCTAATAAATTAAGCTATTAAATGAATTATAGACAAGAATTTACTTCTATGAAAGTTCTGTTCTGCTTTGAGATGCGTTTCATTTTGTAAACACATCTGAGTTGCACTTTTCAAAAGGCCTCTGATTTCAGAATGAATATTTACTTCTGGAACTGACTATTCTGTACATATAGGAAGAAATTCCCCAGAGGACTGTCCTGACAAGTTTTGCAACAGCTCTTAAAAGAAATATCACACATCTTTCTGAACATTTAAGAATGTCTTCCATCACAGTTAAAAGAAAAAAAAATCAAACTAGTGAAATAGAAGGCAGAAGCTTTTGTTAGTAGGCAATAGTACAGGCTATTGTATAATGCCAGAGGGTTTCTTTGAAGTTGCTCTAGAGAAATCTTACTTTCTAAAAAGCCTCTGAAGATTGGGATATCCTACATGAGAAACATTGGCTTCCCTACTATTTCTCCATGCAAGTCTAGAGCCACAAGCAGGATGGGGTTTATAGGGGTAACAACCAGGACAGGAATGACAGAGGCAGTTAGATTTCAGCACCTTTTAATAAGCCTTGTAAATGACATGCCCTGTCAGGTAGCAGATGCAAGTTGTAACTAATTTCATCAACTGTGTGTGTAGGGAGAATGATAACAGACAGCCTTCTCAAGAAAGCCTGCTGTAAAGATTAGATCTACGGTAATACTGAATCAGTGAGAATCGAGATAAAAAATGATACAGCTGGTTACAGCAATTGAATTCCTGTATTCCATTGCTATGATGTACTGAAATTACTTGAATAAGACTCAGACGATTATATTGAATCCTGTCCTGTAAAACAAAAGCATTTAAGACATGATACAGATCTCCAAACTTGTTCCTTCTGCATTGCTCTGTGCATATTGCTGTGGCTACTTATACTCATTCATAAATTGGTTCTATATGCAGTGAAGTAGCACTAGAATAGTTAATTTTTTTAAATAAATCAGCAATTACTTTTTTCCAAGACACAATCTCAGGATGCTTGCAAATTCACATGTTTCTGTACTTTTTTTTTCCCAATGAATTTTCAAGTATTGACATTGGATGTGTGTAAAATGAAGTTATATCTTAGAGGAGATTTTACTAATTTGCCTCTTTTCCACTTACCTGTGGTCTGATGGAAAGAGATGCTATACATGAAAAAATGACTTATCACGGAATTCTCAGAGTTGGAAGGGACC
>VZTM01032544.1:0-24527 GCA_013400555.1 Jacana jacana
AATTTCAGAGTTTAGTTAGAAAAGGCCCAGCTGAAAAGTAAAATTATAAAACTGAAAATTGGTTCATTTTACCTCAAGCCAGGACACATATATGTATAAATCTAGCCAGGCAGAGGAGCTGTGACTCCTTCTGTCTACTTGTTTGTGCAAAGACCAGTAAGAATTGCAGTCTCTGCTACCTTTTGGGAAATAGCTACTACTCAGCCCAGATGCAGATGGAGAGGAGAAAGCAAAAGGCTAGCTATAGTTTCCACATTTTCTATCAAAGACAAATTGAGAAGACAGCAAATGCAGAAATAACTGTACTGCACAGGCAACTACTGTACAGGCAAGATTTAGACTTTCTGGAAAAGACAGATTTGCTACATATGCAGCATCTAGTTACAGTTCCTGTTTCTTTGACTAAGCTGTTGGCTGTCCTTAAATCATGGGTGGCCAATGATGTTTTCTTCTATAACCAGCATGTCCTTCCCTCTCACCAATTAACGGAAATAGAAATGAAAGACCAAATTGCAAGCAAGAGACTCTGTTCTTAGTATGCTTCAAAAATACCCCAGGAGTAATAAAATAAAAAGATCTGGGTAGAGCACATTCATTCCAAAATCAGCTTGAAGATGTATAGAGAAAGTGAAGATGAGAGAAAGAGGAGGAGAAGAAGCAGCTGCTTTGAGCCATCTTGTTCTCAGGTGTAAAAAATATTCTTATCTGAGGAGACATTTTCACAGACTGAGGAAAATCTGAACTATTTGTTTTTGGGGAAACTTATCATTAAACTCCTAATGCATATTGAAAAGGCACTGTGAATGTCTCTTCAACACTATGTTACATGGTCTTTTGGATGCAGTTGACAGTGATTTACACAATAGTTTATCCTCATCTGTACTGACATAGATGTGCCTATACACATTGACTGTTGGTGTGCAAAGCCTCTATCCTGTCTTCCGCAGACCTAAGTGTTACTAGTTTCTCTCTTGGATTAAAGCACATCTGCTCATGTGTGTAACTGTCATATTCGTTAAAGCTGTATTTGTTGGAAGGAAAAAGACCTTGCATACATAAGCCTTGCGTTAAGAGAAATATGGTGACACACATTTAAAAGTCCTTATTTCGAATTGTGGAAGTTTTGTATGACCACATTCCACTTACCTTCATTCACCAACAGCAGTGGCCCAGGCAGTGTGTCCTGCAATGAAAGCCCACTTAAGCATTTGGGATTTGAATTTATGATAGGATGTCAACCAAGGACCAGTGCTTGCTGCTGACTCTTATTGTCCTACAAGGTAAACATGTGGTTGAGCCAGGTTTTCTCAACAGTCGGTGTAACATAGATGTGTCAGTGTCATTCTGAGAGGACAGAAGGCCTCCATGCAGGAAGTAGGACTCCTCAAAATAAGCACATTGGTGGTAGACATCTGAAAACTCCATCCTAACACATAAAATGTACTTGTCTTGCATTCCGCAGTACCTTAGTTACCCAGGTTTTTTAGCATTAGTAATACTAAGAGCTTGCTATTTGCAGTGCTGTAAGCTTTAAGCCCGGCTGCTGTAGGGGGAGGCTTTCTGCTACAGGCTTTCCAGAGCCTTTGTGGAAATATTTGTCTTTTATGGTTCTCTGCACTTTTTGCCATACCGGTTTTCTCATGGGCTGACACCTGCAACCCCAATAGTGCTCATTTCCCATGAGAAACCATGGGAAGGAACCACCACTGCCATGAGGATTACCCCTGATTCACTGCCTTTCTTTACTTCTTAGTTTGTAGATATCAGTTCATGTTAGAGGCAATGGCCATGGCAAAGTAGGTAACAGTCACTTAATGAATATTATCATAGCTGGAATCTGTAGGTGGAAATTAATACAAGGATTAGTATCTCAATCCCGCTTAATTTAAAAGGAATTTTGTCTCTACTGATATGCTTTTTCTAGTTTGAAGTTTAAGTCGTTAGACTCCAATGGGTCCCAAATGGTTTTCATATAAATTCATGCATTCAGCAAAGGTTTAAGCAAAGCACAGCCCAGGTTTGCTAAGACTGCACACAGCAGATAAGGAGTCTCTCTGACCACTCCAGGAAGTTTTCATCTTAAAATAACATTATATCTGAAGCAACAAATAATGCCAGACGTCTTGATATAATGTGAAGCATATTAAAATAGCATTAATTTCAGTTTATTGTCCTCTCCCTACTTGGTGAGTTGATCATCTACATGCCTTTAACTGTGCCTATTGCATCCTTAACCAAACTTACTCCAAAGGTAAAATGCCTTGTCATCTTAAAAATATGTAGAGTTTCACCTTTGTCAGCTGAAAAACAAGCCTTCAAAACCTAACTTAGTTTGTACTGAATGCAGGGATGAGCTTTGCGATTAGAAAAGGTGTTGAGATTGGTAGCAGGGACATACAGGGTTGAAATACAGGGGCATGCAGGGGGGTTCAGAAAAAAAGGGACAACGGAATTTCTTCCAAATTTGCTTTGTGCTACTCTATGGGTACTAAGCAAAGGTATTTCAAGGACCGGTTTAAGTTTTCTTTAATGAAGATAATGAAGCTTTACCTAAGGAATGAGATAGAAACAGTGTCCATCCAACTTCTAGGGAAATGAGTCAGATTTTTTCAGTAAGAAAGCACTATTATGTATAAATAGTCTGCCTTTCAGCCAGGAAATCAAGCGGTTTTAATTCCTGAGTTAAACTTCTAGTTTGAGCTAGTGAATCTCTCTTGGAAACACAATCAAATTCAGGTACTGGAAGTAGGCACAACTTGAACTGAACCACATCAGTACACAGTTAAAGCAAAATGCTACCTGCTTTCCAATCTGTCTTTTTCTAGTTTCATTGCCATGACTGGATTTTAGCCATGAATTATTTCTCTGGTTGATTAAAAAAATTTATGATGAAGTCTAGTATTTGCACAAATTTTTTATTCATTTGCTTGAGGTCATCTTTGTAACCCTCTTTTTTTTTTAAACTAAGCAATTTAAGCTCCATAAGACATTCACCATAAGCAAGTTTTCCTGTCTTCAAATCATTCTTTTGAAGGGAACTATTGCGTCAGACAGGGGGCTTCAAAACAATTCCTGGCTTAGCAATTAATAATTGCCTAGAGGAAGAAATTATCTACAAATATCCAGTGGAGCCTAGAGTTCATTGTGTCCCTGGTCACTTCTGCACTGCACGTTGTGTATCTTGAGTCTTCCTTTAGAGCTGAATAAGATATTACCACACATTCTGAAAGGATATAATCAAGAAAGAGCGGGGCTCCTTCCACTGGGCTCTTTGCACTTCTGGAGAGAGTCTGTTTCTTTTTCATAATTTTTAGCAAATTCACTAAATAGTTGTCAGAAAACAGGTAGTACTCCAGTGAATCTTCAGTGCTCAGGGTTTTTATTTGAACTACTAAATGCAAGAAATAAAACATACAATTCAAGTATTGAGTAATCCTTACATGTAAAACATATTGGTTATAATTCTATTATAAGATGATTGTTGTTTTTAACTAAAAGACAGTGGTGAATTAGTTTGTGTACAGACTTGTTAACTGTGTCCTTGAGTATAACTAAATGTGTCTGGAAATCTCAGTGGGGTGAAACTCTTTCCAGCAGACCAAGTGGTCTCTTTCGGCTCTTGGAGTACTCGGGGGGCTCAGGTTGTGCTTCAGCTCAGGATAACTGAAGTATTGAGTAATTGTCACTGTGTCTGATTTGAAATTTTCTGCCGTTCCAGACGCAGAAATTAAAATATAATTTCCAATAAATTTCCAATAAAAACTAAATGCCCCTCTTCCCCTACCTGCCTAACTTAAATGAAGGTGCTGAAAGCTCTCTGAATATCAGAACTGTTTTCCCAAAAATCTTCATAATTATCACCATTATTCTGCTACAATGTCACAGCTTGAAAGCATGAATTGTGTACCAAATTTTCCATGTGGTCCAAGAGTCCACTGAAACCAGAGACTGCAGCTTCTGTTGTCTCTATGCCCCACAGGTAGCTCAGTTGTAACTTTATTAACCATGAAATACAGGGCAACCTGTTAATGTAATTTTTTTTTCTTATTTTCTAGTTGCCTCTTAGGAAAGTAGTACTTAGCCTACAGAAGCTAGTTTCTGATTCATGCCATTAATTCTTAATGTTCCTTCCACATTTTTTTATTTGTTTTATCCACTCTTTTAAATTATTACTTTAATGAGAACTTGATGGAGACATCCATGCTGTCCCCTAGTGAAATTTCTGCTGTCTCTGTTTCTTATGCTTCTCTTTGTCTCCATTTTCATTGATTAATGCTTTTTGTCTCAACTCATTTAATCAGATTTCTGTCACATTTATCCTATTCAACATCAGAATAAACACCAGTCAATTAAAGACAATCACTACTGGCTTCCAGATGTTAGATCAAATTTTGGCCCTCATTGTTAAAGCACTGTCTGACTAGGCATCCTTCCTTACATATCTCACTGAATGTTTTCATTAAAAGCTAATTCAATCTAATATTAAAAATCTAAATGACCGACTAAACCAGATATCTTCAAAATCCTGTGTGCCTTAGACTTAAGATCTCTCATAAATGTTGAAGAAATTACCCCTAATTTATCCTAGAGTAATTACATAGATGAAATGTTCATTGGCACTTCAATTGGGACTCTTAAAACAACATTATACCTAAATTTCTATATGATTATGGTCATTATTAGGCCATTAATCGGCATGCAGGACAAAGAAAATAGAGCAGAATTTGATGTTCTCTTTAATATCTGTTTTCATCTAAAAATTGAAGTATTGCTAATATTTTCTATACAGACCTCTCTCTTAAAATGGAATTAGAACTACTAAAAAAGCTATATGAACTTTTGTGTTTTAATTAAGCTTAATCACTGACGTTTTATCATCACTAATTATTAAAGGGAATATATTTTTAGGGTCTGTATTACTCAGGAAATCAAAAACAGGATGCAGAGCCTTTCCCTCTGAAATTGTTGAATTTTATGTAGTCCAGGTCCTTGCTTACCAAAATGTATTCACATCCTGATAGTTATTTAATGATCTTGTTTATAAACCAGAGGAAGGCCCTCCCAGGTTAGATACTTTAGTTTTAGTATGTTTTTTAGAGATGATTTTGTCTGTAGTTTAAAGAAAAGGCCTTTTTGCAGTGTTTACTCTCCTTCAAACGACACATGTACTTCTCTTGTGGATGAAAAAAGAGAATAATGTGTGACTGACAGTCAATTTCTAGTTGCTTTTGACACTTGTATGGAAGCAGTTTTGGAAATATCTAAATAACATTCATCTGGATTCCATCAGCAAGTGGTGGCATGAGTACCATACTTTGCGCTTTGCTATGCATAACCATACTGATATGATCAAAGTGGGCGAGGCACTGGCTGAGATTAACTTGTTTAAATAGCCTGGCAGAATACAAATCAGAGTAAGATACCATTGGGGAAGACATTTTGAGGAGTTCACAGCTGAAATAGAGTCTCCTTTGAGGATTCACAGTTATTCAGTTACATCTTCCCTTAGGAACAGTGAGGGAGAGAGGAAATGCTTACTGAAGACATTAAAGCATTGCTCCTTCTGGTTCCCCTTAAGTGAAGATTTCCCAGAGAGGATAACTATGGAACATCTCCTAGCACACAGAATCGTGGTTGCACACACTTCTCCAGCAGGACAGTAGCAGGACAGGAATCCAAAGACTTCTGTTCTTCGGGCAAGGATTACATGTTACAAAGGTGACCAGAAGTTCTGTATGCTGAAATATGAGTCAGCAGAAATATGTTCTTTTGCTTCTTTCATAAGTATTCTTTCAGTCTTAATGGACTATTTTTATAACAGGGAACCCTGGTATAATGATAACAAAATTTTCAGTTGTATCTGGTATGGCAGAAGAAAGGTTTTGGTGATAGTCTATAAGCCCCATATTTTCATAGAATCATAGATTGGCTAGAGTTGGAAGGGACACTAAAGATCATTAAGTTCCAACTCCCCTGTCATGGGCAGGGACACTTCTCACTAGACCAGGTTGCTCAAAGCCCCATCCAGCCTGGCTTTGAACAATCTCAGAGATGGAGCTTTCACAACTCCTCTGGGCAACCTGTTCCAGTGCCTCACCACCCTCACAGGAAAGCATTTTTTCCTAATGTCTAATCTAAATCTCCCCTCTTTCAGTTTAAAACCATTACCCCTTGTCCTATCACTGCACTCCCTGATAAAGAGTCCCTTTTAAGAACAAGTAACTGAAATATAAGCATAACCACAACCTAAAATTAATGATTATACATACAGTCCCCTAGGACTTATTGGTCGAAGGAACTTATTTTAGGAATTATTCTGGAGTAAAACATAAGGTAACACCGTCCCAGAGAGACAGTGACCTCTGTCTCAGTTCCCGCCCTGCTGCTCCCCAAGGCCCTCAAATGCAAAAGCATTTATAGAGTAGATCTGTGAAAGGTTTTGTCTCTCTTCCTGTGGAGATCTTGATGTTTTTCTCATGGTACATTCGCCAAAAAAAAATACTCTTAAGAAGAAAAAATTAAGAAAAAAAATCTTAAGAAGAAAAGTGCATATTCCAGAACAGCCAGGAATAGATAGATTAGGGCATTCAGTAGTGATGTGAGAATTCTCAATTAGGTAAGAAATAATTTAGAAAATTGAGATGGTTCTGTCCATCTCTCAGACTCCAAATCTGAAACTGGACCCAAAAGGCCTTTACTGAAGGGTTCATTAAAACTCATGTGTATAATTGAAAATTTTGTTTTAATAAATTAACATTTTCAGGCAAGAATATTTCACTAAAAAGTTACAATGCCAACTTTCAGACTTTCTCTTATATTTCTTCCAGGTAACTACAAAAGAAAATCAACATTTTCAATATTTCTTGTTAACTTTAAGGATGACTGAAATTTAGAATAAAATGTCATTATCTAATACATCCATAGTGGTGCTAGAACAAGCAGAAATGTTAAAATGGAACAATATGAAGCAAAGTTGGTTAAAGATACTCTGGCTGACAAGTTCCCTGTTTCCCATCACAACTGAATACCAGTTCCAATAGAAACCAGAAATAGTTCTCTGGTGGTGCAATGCTTTAGATTACACATGTGGAGGGGTGCTTGACAATTTGGAAACCTCTCTTTCCTCAATTCATTCCTTCTCAGTTCCTATGGCCTAAAATCTCACTATATGTGTGTTTTCTTCCTGCCTATACCTTGCCAAGAACATCTCGATGAGTGCTCTCACAGCTGATTTTATTTTAGGAATATTCACATGAGACCAAGCCATAGTTCAATCTTATCTCCATTCTTAGCTCCAGCAGTGGACAAATCCTGGTGTTTCCAAGTCAGTCCCCACTGAAAATAGTCTTGTCTAATTTATGACACTAGACATGGAAGAAGGATTACCTGGGATGAATTTCGATCTCTTCAGTGTCTGTGGTGAATATCAGTACACCAAACAGTGAATATATGGCCCACGTTCATAGTTTGGCATTCTTCTCCATTCTCTTCCATTGATTTCATCCTTCTTCTAGAATAAGTATATATGTAATATATTAAATTTGATAGAAGGTGTATAGGATTTAACAAGTACCCTCCCTTCCCAGCCTCATCTGTTTTTCTTTATGGTTATACTGAACTGCCAGCACTCTGAGGCTTTAACATTTGTGTTGTGGAACACAAATTCTGGTGCTTAAAAAATAGAAATGTAACATTGTCTCAGGCCGATATATAAATATATGATCCTGAGTGGTACATAATGCCACAGACTGAAATTAAACTGTATCATGATTTGCTGTTGCTGGTTTTAAGTAGAACCCCTTTCACTTTTTATGAATCACACTTAATTCTCTTGTTATGGGACAGGATGCCAAAATGAGGTCATAATTTGTAAACCAGTTGTTCATTCAGACATAATAACAAACAAGCCTGGAATTTTTCCAGAGCATTAAATTTGACATACCCCTAGGAAAAGTTCACATACAGTGAACCATCCAGGCAGAGGGGGAAAAAAAATAAATCCAGAAAAATCAAAACAAACCATTCTAATACTTCCAAAAATGTTCTTGCAATTTTTCGTGCTGATTAATAAAGAAAATAAGGGCTGTTTAAAAAAAATATATTAAGGTACATATATGCTAGCTGAAATTTTTGCTTTTCGATTCTTATTTGCCTTATTTGCATTAGAGCTGGAATGAATACATCATCCAGAAAGCTTGTGTGAATTGCAGTACATTTTGTAGTTATGCACTTTAGTTCACCTTAAGATACAGAAAAGCTGAATTCAAACATCCTCTTTCTGATTTATGATAGGGATTTTGGCTATATCCATGTGACAGTTCTGATTTTCACCTTGTTCAGTCTTTCTGATTAATTGGTTTTGTTTTGGAATAAATTAGGGGAAATTGAAAACTACTTACCTTTTTAATAACATATCTCGAGTTTTTTTCATGTGTCATGTGGTGCTGTCCATGTCTAGATCTCATGTTCATACAATTCCATTACATGGTGGAAGGTGACTTGATCACAGTTTATTGCTTAATTATAGTGTATTCAAGCCCTGTAAACATTCAAAGTATTCCCAGCCTTAGCTTTTACTTCTGTAGGTGCTTCCCTGGCAGGCTGAGATGCAGCCTTCTTTAAAATAAAATATAAAGATTGCCTTGCTTAATTCTGCAGCTAACCATGCTTGACATGCTAACAAGAATTCTGGTTTCCAGTTAGAGAAGAAATGCAAGAATGGGCAGGACCCCCCCACAGCTACCCCCCGCAACACCTCAAGATATGCAAATAAATGCAGACATAAGTAATATGCTCATTTTTAATCCATCAGCCTTAGTCAGTCTAAGATGTCAGTAATCTGTGGAACTTCACTACAACCTGCACATACCACTGACCTCTCATTCCAGTCACCCTTGTTGGTTCGCCATACAGACGTATTTAACCCTCCTTCTCACAGATCATAGTAAAGAATAACTTTCTAACTGTTCATTCTGCTTTCATTTTTGGGCTACTTAGGCTGAATAGCTACCAAGAATCCTTAAATAAGCACAATGTTGGGGACATAAAATGGGTGTAGAACAACACAGAGTTTGGCATGGCTAAGTGTGCATGGTGGGGAAAGGGAAGGAAGATAGCCAGAATGACCATTTCCCAGTATTTCACACAAAACCTTGCAAATTGAGAACCTGACTCCGTTTTCCTCCTGTTTCAAGGAATGTTTTAGCTCCCAGCTTCTCACGTTGCTTCATTGCATAGCGATCTGTATTTGTCCTCTCTTTCTCTCAACCTGTAATGTTTGAAGCTTACCCTTTAGACCTGTCCCTCTCTTTAATAATTCCATTACAAACTGTACTTGTGACACAAGATGTCAGATTAGCTCTCATTCTGGGCTGCTGAAGAAACAAGACCATCATTAATTTCTCTGTGAGAAAATAGTGTAAGCTCAGAGACAAGAAAATAGCTGGCATAAAGCTATTCGCCTGCTTCATGTGGATTTCACACAATATAGAGGGACAGTGCTGATAGCACATAAGGGCAACACTTCATTTAATGCATCAGTGCCTCAAATGCACATGACCCACAGCTTTGCCCACACAAAGATGTTAGATATTTTGCTCAATCTAGTTGGTTCTTGGCTATATGCATCCATCTTTTTTTTTTTTTTTTAACAAAATATTCATGCCTTCACATCTCAGCTCACTTAAGTAATGAAGAGCTAGAGGAAGCCTCCAGTTTCATAGTTTACTAATATAGGCTCACAGGTAATCTGAGAATAGTGATGTCCAAATTGCATTTCTATTCCTTGCTTTAAATGCAATGTCTGCAGGCCCCATGAATGATGGGAAGGGAAACTCTCCCCTCCCCATCATGAGCTGACAATGGGTACGAGCTGACAATGGGTACAAGCTGACAATGTGCACTGGCAGCCCAGAAAGTCAACTGCATTCTGGGCTGCATCCCCAGCAGGGTGAGGGGAGGGATTCTGCCCCTCTGCTCTGCTCTGGTGAGGCCCCCACCTGGAGCACTGTGTCCAGCTCCAGGGCCCTTAGCACAGGAAGGACATGGATCTGTCTGAACAAGTCCAGAGAAGGCCACAAAGATACTCCAGGGGCCGGAGCACCTCTATTGTGGAGACACGCTGAGGGAGTTGGGGTTGTTCAGTCTGGAGAAGAGAAGGCTCCAGTGAGACCTTATTGCTGCCTTTCAGTATCTGCTTATAAGAAAGAGGAGGAGAAGCTTTTTAGCAGAGCCTGCAGGATAATAGTTTTAAAATAAAATTTATTATATCACAGAATCACAGAATATCAGGGATTGGAAGGGACCTTGAGAGCTCATCTAGTCCAATCCCCTGCCAGAGCAGGAACACTTAGATCAGATCACTCAGGAATGCATCCAGGGAAGTTTTGAATGTCTCCAGAGAAGGAGACTCCACAACCTCCCTGGGCAGCCCCTTCCAGTGTTCAGTCACCCTCGCTGTAAAGAAGTTTTTCCTCATATTTAACTGGAATCTCCTAATATATATATATATACATATATAGATATATATTATAATATCTATAATATATTATAGATGTAAGGAATATATTTTTTATGATGAGGGTAGTGAGATACTGGAACAGATTGCCCAGAGAAGTGACAGATGCTGAATTCCAGGAAATGTTCAAGGACAGGTTGGACGGGGCTCTGAACCACTTGATCTAGTTAAAGATGTCCCTGCTCATTGCAGGTCCCTTCTAGCCCAAACTATTCTATGATTCTGTTATTCTATGATCATATTTGGAGGCCCACCTTTTGGAGGAGAAATTGGTAATCTAGGTCAAAAGGAAACCGTGGCTTTAAACTGAACAGGAAGCATTTTATGATGTGTTTTTATTTTATTCTTTTTTTGTATCCTAAACAGCTAGGTCCAGGCTTTTAACTTTTTCCTTCTTTTTATGCATCAATCTCTTATTCTGTAGACAGAAGTCTTTTTCAGCATCTGCCCTGCCTAATTTCACTGTGTATGTGAAAAATCTAATTGTTTTCTTAAAAAAAAAAAATCCATGAGAGCTCAAAGTTGCTGTTTTAATTGGGAATATTAAATGGAGAGTTGGAATTAGAATTGAAATTGAAATTGGAAAAGGTCTTTGTAGGAAAAATGAAACTCATTCCAAGTTCTGGCATCTGCTTTGTATTTTAGACTATATTCAGATGTTTGTACGACAAACTGAGTAGCAGTTTGAGCAGTAGAGAGCAGTAGCAGGAGAGAGATTTCCAGGAAATAAAGGAAGCGGAATTCAGGGAGTATTTTCAGTATGCTTTCCTATAACTGCATTGGTTTTAGGTATTCTAAATTCCTCCTTTGGAATTTGCACACATAGAGGGGCCTAATGATGCATTTACATCCTGACCAAAATCTTCCTGCTTGGACTTTTTCACCAAAGCAAGGCTCGGGACTAAAGGACTAGAAGTCAAAGCACCCTTGACAGACTGTATCTCAGAAAAAGTACCATGTAATTTTCATTTTTGATTTCTAGCCAGGGGCTTTCCCCCTCTCTATGGTAAGAGCTCTGTAGATGGTTATATGCTGATTCTATTTTTTTTTCTTTAAGGGAAAAAAGAGACTCTTGAATATAGCGTGTAGAATTTAATGCTAGTTTGGGATATTATTGTTCTGTCAATGTGAATGTTCTGTTAGTGTGTGGATGCCCTGATAGAGGATAGATTTAGATTGGACTTAATGAAGAAAGTCTTTCCTGTGAGAGTGGTGAGGCACTGGAATAGGTTGCCCAGAGAGGCTGTGGCTGTCCCATTCCTGGAGGTGTTCAAGGCCAGGCTGGATGGGGCTTTAAGTAACCTGGTCTGGTGGGAGGTGTCCCTGCCCATGGCAAGGGAGATGGGACTCTATGATCTTTAAGGTCCCTCCCAACCTAAACCATTCTATGATTCTATGATAACCGGCTCTTCCTCCATATACACATCACCATCTTACTGAGCATTTTGCTGACAGACTAAGCCCATGCTATCCTGCAGCATCTCCTTGCAGTGATGGCTCTGCACCTGGGCAAGGGCTGCAGCCTTTGACTGCACCAGGATTTAGCTCACCAGAGTTGTACTTCTTCAAAAGGATGCACTGGCCAGAAAAAAAACCCTCTGTCGGTGGGGAGAGAGAAGTGGCCCTCAAGGAAAACAGTTGAAAGAGAGGCATTTAGGGAAAGCACTCTGATAGTGGGGAGGAGATGATAATGGGGTGGACTGTAAGTACCCTGCAGGACTCCGCATAATGTTCTCTTCATTTACCAAGCCATTAAACTGAAGCTGATTTTATTATCATGAATTTTTCTACTGGCATCTGAAGAAGTTTTATGGCTTTCAATAAAGCCTTCTCTCTACTCAGAATCCTGTTTGATTTTTACTATAACATCTTATAGTGAGATTTATGTCCTTGTTTTGCTTAAGATTCACATTTTAATGTAGCCATAAAAAAGGTAGATTTGCTTTTTCAGGGAATCTTATTTAGTTAATTATCAGACACCACGTGGCAAATCATTTAATTTGGTTACTACTTTACAATGATTGTTATTTATTTTCTTGACTTACTTCACAATGGGAAGAAGGAACACGTAAACCATAAGCAGAAGGAATGTCACATAAGAAAGGAACCTATTTCAGTAATGGGGATGTTCCTTTGGACAAAGTAAGAAGCCTCTCTTGGAGTGACAGCTCAGAGTTGGAATTAATACTATCATCCCAGACCTTTTTAAAGTTAGCTTTGTGTTGTCTCTGTTTTTTTGTTCCTGGTACCAACAGAATTGTGTCATATTCTCATGGCACTGTGAATGTTAAAGCTTTGGTCATCCTAGAGATTTCCTTCCAAAATAGTGTTTGGTTGTGTGAGGTTTCCTTATAGCCTAGCTTTGAGGTTCCCAACTTTCTAAAAGATTGGATTGAATCATAATGGAAAAGAAAATATTTTTGCTGTTTCTTAGTGACTCATATTCTTTAAGTCCTAGATTTACTAAATGAGTCCTAGAGTCAATAAAACCAAAGCACAAGCTTCATTGTACAAAAAATACTATTTTATGTTCCATTCTACCATAAAGCAAGGGACAACGTTTATTTTCATCAACAGTAAGTATAGCCTTTCTCTGCCAATCTCACTAAAAGAGTCTTAACAAGCAATGTAAGTTTAAATAATGTAAGTTTAAGTGTTGAAGGCCAGGCTGGATGGAGCTTTGAGCCATCTGGCGGGGGGTTTCCCTGCCATTGATGATCTTTAAGGTCCCTTCCAACTCTAATCATTCTATGATTCTATGATTCCAAGTTTAAGAGGCAACATAAACCGATCCCCTTTACCCTCCTCACTCATTGGTGTGCACTGAGTTATTCACTGAAATTAGAATCTCCTATTATAAAAGTGCATTGAGACTTTGATATTCTCCAGCCTCAGACTGCTTCATCAGTTGTCCAGAAATGACACTGGATTATTTTTTTATTTCATGTCTTGGAGGATGCTTTCATAGGATAATATTTTTTTATGTAAACCAGAGTAGGCCCTGGAGACATCTTGCATAGAAGATAATAATGAATCAAAAACCAGCTAGGAAAAGATCAGGGTTTTGCTCACCAGATAGATGTAAACTGAAGTCAATAAAGAATTTTCTCTCCAGAAAGTGCAATTTGATGGCTCAATTCTGTCATCTTTTAGTTAATCTTTCCATTAAAATTCAAAGACCTTGTTTATAAATACTCAATTTATACATTTGTTCATTCCTGAAAGAAACTTAACACTTCTACAGGTACTTAGTTGCCTTTGCATTTGGGGTTTTTTATTATTAAAGAAATTGCAGTCTTTGTCAGCTCCAAATTATTTGCTGTGTTATTAGCAGCAAATGAGGTCCAAGTTAGAAAAGAGTCTTCCTTGATCTGAGTTCATTTTCAGCACAGTTGCATATATATCTGTGCAAACTTTCTTGTAAAAAAAAAATTGTGTTCCATTTATGTGCAACTTTGAATATATGATTAGTTCCAATTACTTTCTAAAAATTAAATTGAACTTAATTGCAAAGCAAAATATTAATTTTAAAATAATTTTGCAGTTGCCTGGGATTACAATTATTGGGATTTTTTAAAGGCCTACCATTACACTAATTTCAAAATATTTCACAAAATGGACATTAGATTATTAAATATGTCAGTTGACTGAAATCTACTTCTTTTAGGTATGAAAAATACCTGGTCCAAAATTTTCAGCTTGCTCTATTGCTGAATTTCAGTTACTGTCAGTATGCTTTATCTCCCTTTAAAAAGTGATGACATTACTATTGTACCCTGGTGAGAAATTACTTCATTAGTGCCTTCAAATTATTGAGGTCACCAAGTGGAAAATTCTATAAGTGCAATATCATGCTGAATAGAAAGTGAAGTAGCAGACTAGAATTGATCATCAGTCTAATCTGATCTATCACCCACTGACCTGTGTCATAGTGTCCCTGTGGACACCAAATGATCCCAAAGAATAAACTTAGAACACACCAAATTGCAGGAGCTGGTGACTGCCAAATGCCCCAATGAACGTGATTTGGTAACTTGCTGGCAGCATCTCTTTTATAAGCAGCACTATAGCCAACTGTAATCTCAATCATTCCCAGAACACTGGTTTATTATGGCTCTCTCTCTCTTCAGTATAAGATCTTTAAAAATAGCAGAAAAAAATTCATAGTATCATAGAATGGTTCGGATTGGAAGGGACCTTAAAGATCATTAAGTTCCGACCCTGTGCCATGGGCAGGGACACCTCCCACTAGACCAGGTTGCTCAAAGCCCCATCCAGCCTGTCCTTGAACACTCCCAGGGATGGAGCTTTCACAGCTTCTCTGGGCAACCTGTTCCAGTATCTCACCACCCTCACAGGAAAGCATTTTTTCCTAATGTCTAATCTAAATCTCCCCTGTTTCAGTTTAAAACTATTACCCCTCGTCCTATCACTACACTCCCTGATAAAGAGTTCCTCCCCATCTCTCCTGTAGCCCCCTTTGGGTACTAGAATTTCTCCCATAAAGATTAGACCAGAATCACAGCTGCAGCTCTTAAGTATTTGTTAAATGGGTACCAAGCTCTGGAAGTGATGCTGCAGGTGATGAAGCTCTGGTCCAGCTATAGTTATACTCCACTATACAAATGGACTAACTGAGTATAGAGTGAAGTGATTTACCCAATTCACTCACAAAGTCAGAGGGAGGACTTTAAAACATGATATTTATGGTTCTTAATACCCAGCGCAAACTGTATTCTGCAGTATACTTTGTTAAAAATAAGTACTTAGAGCAGATGAGGGGAATGGCAAACTGGAGAGGGCATGCACAACAACGTAGAGTGTTATACAGCTGTTATATCAACAGCCAAAAAAATTTTTTTTTTATATTGTTACTCAATTTGTGTCTTCTTGTTATTAGATATAACAATCTATTTAGAATTTAAAATTCTCATAATGTTTAGAGGCCTCAATCATCTAGATGGAAAAATACGTTTGGTTTTATTTTTTTTAAATGACTATGCCTAATCCAGAAAGTTTCAGGCCCAAATCTCAAAAGTAGGTAGTGTCTTCCTTCCATTGAAATCACAATTATTTGCCTGCAGGCCAGATGGAGAAGAGCTGTAGAATCCAGAGAACAAGGCAATAAAATAACATGGCAAGCTTGGGAGGCAAGTGTAGGAAAAGCTTTTTGTCTTTCTTTCTTGTTCTTAAATTTCCTTAAGAATTTAGCTTAGCTTATTCTCTGTCACTTTGGTCTTCTGTAGTGGTAACTGTAGTGCTGACTCAAGCTGTCCATGTGTGATATTAAGAGCGAGCTTTCACGGCTTTTTGCTGACTTACACAAACTGGCAAAATTTATAATAGCACCACAGCTACTCAGAAAATTAACAGTCAATGAATATTTACTGGAACTGAAATGTTGTCTGCCAGAGAAAAATAATGCCCTCTGGCTTCTGGCTGGTAGTATATCAGACACCGTTGGAGACAATTGATTCTGGGTTTTGTCATGTGGCTGGTTATTTGCTTTAGAACTCAGATCCATGACATGGGGTCAATGTATAACATATCTGCTTATTGATAGCAGTCAATGAAGCAGTCTTGAATCCCTTCCTCCTCAAAAGAGATTTGCAGAAACCTGGAGGAAGATGAAAAATATTTCCAGATGTCCCTCAAAGGTTGTGATATGAAAGAGAAACTGGAAAGGAAAAATCTGCACTACCTATACACCCAAGTATACTTCCAAGTAGGCTCACGAGATTTCCCAACTTGACAATATCATGAATGTAACAGACTACAGGCTAATAAAGAAGAAGTAAAATTTCCCGAAGTACGTAAGTCCCATTTTAAATTGAGACTCGGACATTTAGATTCCCAAATGCCATGGAAACCCAAAATGCTTCAAGTCACATTGGAAGGTACAACTCAGCCTCCTGATTTACAAGAACGCTTCATTATAAAACTGAACTTTGACGGTTTGTTTGGGGTCAGCTCTACTGGCTGCATCCCCTCCCAGCTTTTTGTGCAACCCCATCCAATCACTGGTGGGGCTGGGTGAGGAGCAGAAAAGGCCTTGACTCTGTGTAAGCCCAGCAGGAACTAAACCATCCCTGTTACCAACACCGATTCCAGGACAAACCCAAACCCAAGCCCAATGCCTGTTACTATGAAGAAAATGAACTCTGTCCCAGCCAAAACCAGCACAGTGAACATGGCCTCTGTTAGGATCTGAGTTTGATAAACATACTTTTCCTTTTTTCACCATCAGCAACTAAAGTGTTGACAGCACTGAGCCAAAGAATATATTGTTAATTGAATTTACTCATATTTGCTACAAAATAATTTTTAGATATTCCAAGAATATGTGTGTTTTGAATAAGTAAGACTTCTGAAACATACCAGTTATTCCAGTACAAGGAAAATGCCTGAGTCTGTTCAGGGCTTTATTTTTGTTTATTATTTGTGTGTATATTATTTATTAAAAGCATCACATGATATTTACAGGGAGGCATCCTCTTGGGCATACAGATTTTATTTTCTCTCTTTCCATCACTTAAATCCAGCTTTCTTATTTTAAGGGTAAGAATAAACAGTATTTGCAGTATTTAAGCAGACCGATGCCAGTAACGAATGTCATTTTGTCAAAAGGGGGTCAAGGTGAATTGGGGATAAAGGAAGTGATATTTTAAGTGAAATAGCAAAGTAATTTGCATTTTGGCTTAGAGGTTCTCCAAGAATAATGACAGAATGGAATAAATGTCTGAGTCTTTTGGTAGGGGTGATTTGTCTCCTTATGAAGAACGTCTATTGCCATTGCAATACACCATTAAAAACTGGACTTTATTGAAGTAAGATTTTTGCTGGTTTTAGTAGAAGATAGTGTTGTCTTAATTTCTGATTCATCATTTACTTCTCCTCAGGCTGAAGTCATAGATTTTATACACTCAAGTAAAAAAAAGCCGATAATAATGTGTTATTAGTTTTATACAGTGATAATAAAAACCTGAGAATACAGAGAATGGTCTCAAAGGCAGTGTCAATAGGGTTATTTTGTTCTTCCTGAATATTCTATTGTATTTATTTTCAAGAAAAGGTAGACAAGATATAAAATCTACGGAAGTGTTGATTAAGAGAGTAACTGTGCATGTGGAATAGCATTTAGAATCTGCAATTCCTAGAGTTATCCTTACTTTGGGGGCAAAGTTGAATTTTATATTTTATTGCTTTGCTTATTTGCATCATTTCTTTGGCTGTTTACAATTGGTGTGCTGTACCTGCTTAGAAACTGCGCTGGCTTAGCTGTGACTGGTCACATAGAACACTCAGATTCCCACGACTGCCATCGGAATGAGCTTTGATCCACAGGCAGTCTTAGACGTGTGTAAAGCAGGTGGATTTTAAGTGCCTTAATTTCAATTAAAAACAATTAGGCTTATTTTTAGAGGGAGACAAGTGTAAATAAAAAATCCTTCAGCACAGTACCAAGGAACACATGGTCAAAAGTGAAGCAAATTTGCCAGGTATCCTACTATCACAGACCGAGAAGGTTGTTTAGTATTCTGGAGCAGGAAGAGGAGGAAGAAGGAAGATGGCAAGCAGAAGTGAGTGTAATTCTTAAGTAGGCTTTCAAATAAATGGGTTTTGAACATTGTTCTTCCACATCATCATCAGCATCAACATTTTGTTAGGTGATTGTAATTTATCCTTTGGACATGGAACACAAATTTGAGTTTAGCTGATGGACAAAAGGGACTATTTCTATAACAATTTGTCAGCAATCATTAGATAGGTGAAGATGCTGGTTTAAGAAGTGTCCCTTTGTAGGGTAGTAACAGTGTGGAGTTTAAAGATGTCAGTCTGGAAGATAAATTCTGTCTCCTTTTCTTTTGTCTGCTTTTATTCTTTGGGTACTGATGACTAATAAAATAAATTAGAATATCTTGTACAAGTGGCTGTTTGACAGAGCAAAGATCCAACTACAACTTTTGCTGTTTAGGAACTCCTGCATCCAGGCATCCACGGTGTACCAAGGGAAAAATAAATTTAACTATTTCATCTACCTAATAAATCACATGGAAACTTGTTGTTCTAGTACAAAAATGTGAGCAATAACTTTATTGCTGTGTATGTACGGAGATTTCCACTTAAACAAGATCCAAAATCTTCTGTTCCATACTTTCAGAAAATTGACAAACAGTTAATTACATCTTGAGGTATGGCACAATAATTCTCCAGTAGACATTTGAACTGTTTTCTAGATGAGAAATTTCTATAACAAATAAAAATTTAAAGTCATATCATAATAATACATGACTTGAAATGTCTTGACAGTTTTTTTCTTATCTTTATATGTTAACTTTTAAATCAAAAACTGTGTGTTTTTCAATTATTTTTTTCTGTGTAACTCAACACTTCTGTCCTTCAAGAGAAGTCTACATAAATGTCATGTGTGTCAAAAATGTCATGTTACTGCTTCTTCTTCTTCTAAATTCATAATGAGGACACTACAGGGCTTTGAATCCCTGGCTTAATGCAATTTTCCTCTTGTAAGTGCCCTCAGAGAATTCTGAGGAAACAAGAGTTGCTTGGTGCTGTTGTTGCAGATGATTTTGTTGAAAAGAGCTGCTTTTCTAGTAACATTTAATTATTTAGCGAAATATGTCTTCAGTAGAATGCCCTTTATGTAATCTTAATAAAGTCAGCATGATCAGTGATGCACATGCATCCTCTTTGAAAAGCTAATGTTTTTAGCTACTTTAAAGGCGTACCAAACACTAAGGAAGCTCATGAGAAAAAGGCTAAAAGAATTAAGTGTGCATAAAATAACTACAAACTGAGGAAGCAGAAGCAGGAAATCTGCCTGTAAATACTGGAAGGGCAATACTAAAGAGATGAAAAGTGTTGCTTGTGAATACAGGAAAGAAAGTATCTATTAAACAAAGAAAGGGGAAACTAAGGCTGAAAAGCTAGAATTACTTTCCAAATAGAAAGACTAATTACAGTGTTATCAACCCCTTAAGGGAAGCATTGGAAATCCCTTCACTAGAGCTGTTCAAATTTAGGCTTTGGCAGAGCATCGGGGGATGTTCTGCGAAGAACAAAGCTTCTCTGGTGAGGTGAACAGGCTGGAGAGAAGCTGATAAAGCGACAGTATTAGCGTGCTGCACAGCTGTGCGAGAGAGACACAGTAAATGCTGAAATCAAAAGTGAGCGTGTTTGTTTGAAAAGGGCATAGGCAATTACTGGTGCTTGAATTTAGAAAGTCTTGCTGACATTCTGCATGGTTAAAGACACTGGAAACTTCTAAAGCTTTCCTCTATTACCTCTAGAATAGCCCTTTTTGTTTCATTATGACCAACTGATTTAATAGTCAAATCATCTTTCCTAATGGCTACAGACTGTGAAGCATTACAAAGAACGCTACTCCACACCCTACAAAATTCATTCCATGCAATTAAAAATGCCATTTATGTGAAATGCAGGAACTCTGCTTAGTGGTATGTGATAAGAGCTGCTTCATATTCTGACAAATAGGCTGAGAACCATTGATGGATTTAAACATTGAAGGAAATGAGAGGAATTCACTTGTTGGTTTTCTTGAGTCTCTCTTCTTGTGGCTTCATTGTGAGTACACTGGCACAACCAATTTTTTCTTACTTTCTTTGCCTGTGCCTCTCCCTCTGCTGCTGTTTATCTGCTTCAAGATTCTATAGTCATTTGAGGATGAGAGTTTTTATTAAAGGTGGAAAATTAAAGTTGTTCTGGGTTATTTTACTATCAATTCTTTCCTTATTCTTTTTTAAATTTTTGGTCAGGAGAAACTTGTCAAGTTTTAGCCTATACCATATTTATCTCATTTAGTTTTAGATTTACAGTTTGAAAAACCACAAGCTTTTATTTGGTGATTACAGCATCTTAACAGTTTCCATTAGTCAGCCTTCATATAATCTGGTGTTTGTGTAAAGTAGAATAGGAATTAAATACATAACTAAAACCGAAAGTATTTAACACCTGTTTAATTTCACTTTTTGCATCTGTGGAGATGATCAATACTGATTTACTGCATGGCTACAGAATTTCAGAATCAATTCCTTGTCAAAAGAATGTGAACAGCTTTAATTATTTATTGGAAAGTTAGAGATTAAATATTTTGTGCAGACAGTTCAGGCAAAGTACAAAATGAAATGAATGAACCTGCCTAAGATGGAAGTGACTATTTTATAATTCTTTTAAACACAAACTCACCCTTGTAGTCAAACTCAACCCAAAACTAAAATTCAGATCTTTGTGGAAAAGCTGTTGAGTTTACAAATGTAAAGACAAATATTTCCAATCCCATATTGTAAGGGAAGGTAGGATGACCTACCATCTACAAATGTTTGAACTATTCAGATGCAAAGGTTGTACATAAGAAAAGCCAAAAGATTATAGCTTTTATAATAACAACATGTAACTTAGCAATGGAGACCATGAAATGGTTATTTTGGGGGAAAATAAAACTGTCTGGAAATAATCTAGGAAAAACATACTAACAAAACCCTGTACTTCAAAAGAAATACCTCACGCTGGTAGTAAAATCCACATTGGTGTAGTTAGAATTCTTCGTTGCTTCCTTTTATTGTTTTAACAATATTGTTCATGGTAAGCTCCCGTTTTGTAAGGGTATACTTCACTCAAGTGGATCTATTTGAAAAGGAAAGGAATATCAAGGAAGAATAAATGTGGGTGATTATCCCACAGTTCCCACCCAAGAAAAAAGGCCAGGGCTTGGATCAGTGCTATGGCCAGGCTTGCATCCCTGCTGTTGAAGTCTTCTGACCTGTTGAGATAGAAAGGTTGTGTCCATGTTACACGTCAGCGTGGACACACCAGAGCAGTAGAGCTGTCAACAGCCCTGTGCATCTCAGCAAGGCACACTTCTTTGGACTGCAGCCCCCTCCAGCCTCTCCTCCTTACACACAAACCATAACTGCTCCAATGTGCACCCAGTAAATCCCAGTCATGGTGCCTCATGTTCTCTTCTTTGCACTGACCACCTAATCTTGCTCTACTAAAGTGCTACTACTGCTGCCATTAGTGACAGAGGTGTCAGAGTAGTCCACAGAATGGCACTTCATGGAATAACATGTTCTATGGGGTGGTCCACAACAGGATGGAGGTTAGGGCCGTAGATACACCTCACAAACACACTGTACACTGCAGGAAGTGCTAGTGCCCAACACGCTAAGCAGGACATCTCTCCTACTGTAGCAGAAAGTTCCCAGGTTGGGGAATATTTAGCTCATCTAAGACTAAATCCTAAATTGAAACAAATGCACAGACATGTGAATGATCAGGGAATTAAAACCTTTGTACCCCATCATGAACCATGAAGATACCCTCTCAGTTCTTCGATAAGAGAAGGAAGGATGTGAAAGTAGATTTTCAGTTGTTTTGAAATCAGCTCAACTAAACCGATTTGCTCCCACAGAACTAAGGTGCTACTTTTCATCAGTCTAATGCCTCATGACCTCCATGTCCCTCAGCTCTTTGAAGCTGGATACTGTGCCCAGTTATGTGCAGTCAGATACTTGGCTTATGATCTCAGCAACCCTTTACTATTAGCATTATTTTTACCTCTAAAAACCTGTTGGTTTTTAAGTCAGGCATTTTACAGCAGTAGACCATTGGCTAAAACTAAAAGACTACCATATTTCTAAATATTAGCCTTTCCACTGAAGCCAGTAGAATTTTTAACTGAAATCATACACGTACATATATACACTCTGAATTGGTAACATCTGCAAATCAATGTTGATTCTATTCTCCCTGTAGTCAGTGGCGGTTCTTTAAATCATCTTTGGAGAATAGAGTGGGATTAGGGAATTAGGAGTTCTGAAGGCATGAGTGTGCCAAGAGCCAGTGAAGTACTATGAATTACAGTGCAGTCACAGGTCACGTAAAGATACTGATCTGAGAAGCTTAGGATTTGATTCTTCCCTGCTCTTTAGCTTGGACAGTCCCTTCTAACTGGAGAAAACCAGTGTGAATGCCATAATTGTAAATTTACATCCTTTTATGTCCTCTTTGCATGGATTTTTCACAAATGGAAATGACCACAGAGGAACTGTGCCAGAAGAGAATATTGGCAGAGAATACCTATTGGAATAATGTAGAAGATGATGCTTGACAAAAAGACAAAAATTGCACCAAATAAAATAAACACAATACCAAACTTTGAACATGAGAAGAGGTAGCTGAAGTGAGAGATCTGCAGCTAAAAAATCTAGTGATGTTTCACTAAAATACGTGTAGAGTTTCAACTTCTAGGGAAAGGGACGTAAATTAGAGCTCTAGCCATTTCAACAGCTCTTGTTTACTGAGGGTTTTCCATAGCTGTTTATTTCAGAGGTTATCACAGTACTCTACTTAGCAAATAAAGTGATAACATGTCCCTGGATGACCAGCATTTTTAGCAAAGAAATATATAGTAACTGAAGATGAAACTTCCTTCTAAAATGGCAGAATGATCTTGATATTCAGTGTTCTATGTCTTGCAGAGAAGTTTGCCACTGAAACACTGAAAGCTTTGTTTGGCCCACCTGATGTACAAAAAACAGTTTCAGTAATTATGTCCTGCTTGATTCCACAGCATACATCTGAGGCAAATGAGCTGCCATAGAGTCATCTTTAATTTTGATGCATGTGTAAATCAAATTTAGAAAGAGATGAGCCACAGAACTTGCAAGCCCAAAAGGTTACATGCAACTGAAGAAAGAGGGTCACAGTAGAAAGTATTAGATGACCTTTATACATGACAGCACTTCTGCTCAACCTCTATCAACTTAATAATCTTGCACTTGTGAGAATCATCCACAAGAATGATCAATGAATGAATGGCTGCAAAATGTCCACAGAAGAAAGACTAGAAAGACTGCAGAAGAGGAGGCTGAGGGGAGACCTCATCACTCTCTACAATTGCTTGAAAGGACATTGTAGAGAGGTTGGTGCTGATCTCTTCTCAAGGGCAATTAGCGATAGAACAAGAGGGAATGGCTGCAAGCTGCAACAGAGTAGGTTTAGACTTGACATTAGGAAAAAATTCTTCACAGAAAGAGTAGAATCACACTGGAATCATCTGCCCAGCGAAGTGGTGGAGTCACCATCCCTGACTGTGTTTAAGAGTACATTAGATATGGTGTTGAGGGATCTGGTGTAGGGGAGAACTTTGTAGAGTAGGACTGATGGTTGGACTCGATGATCCCAAGAGTCTCTTCCAACCAAAATGATTCTGTGATTCTATGACTAGACCTCTCCGCATCTTTGCTTTTTTTTGAATATTGTTTAGCTAAGACCTGCAAAAACAGTGGGTCAGGTTCATTCCTAATGTACAACCTGCCAGTGAATTTTGCCCCGAGTGACACTGAACAGCCAAAGAAACATAATCCTGACATGAATCTTCTCCTCTTTCATTCTTTGGGTGTTCCCAACCTTGCTGTAAACTTTAAAGCAACCTAGGCATTCCCTGGGCTGGAAGTGTGGAAAATATTTAAGAATGGCAAAATATGTATGTAAATATATAATTGAGATGCATATACGTGGAGGTTTCTTTCTCTATTTATTTTATCAGATGACCCGATTGTTGGATGGGGGGAAGACAGTGGATATAATATTTCTGGATCTTAGCAAAGTATTTGACACTGTCCCCCACCACATTCTGGTGGAAAAACTGGCTGCTCATGGCCTGGACGAACGTACGATCTGCTGGATCCAGCATTGGCTGGAAGGACGATCCCAAAGGGTGGTGCTCAATGGAGTTAAATCCAGCTGGCGGCCGGTCACAAGTGGTGTTCCTCAGGGCTCAGTACTAGGGCCTTTCCTTTTTAATATTTTCATCAATGATATAGATAAGGATATAGAAAACACTATTAGTAAGTTCGCAGATGACACTAAGTTGGGTGGGAGTGTTGATCTGCTTGAGGACAGGGAAGCTCTACAGAGGGACTTGGATAGACTGAATAGATGGGCCAATGTTAATGGCATGGCCTTCAAT
>VZTM01032544.1:34044-46427 GCA_013400555.1 Jacana jacana
AAAAAAACAAAGTAGAAATTATATAAATGGCTCCAAAAATACATATTCCCACACTTCCCCAGCTGAAGATTCATTAGTGTTCACTGAACAGTTATTCACTGGGGACAGGTTAAATTCATAATACTTTTGCTGTCACAACATAAGCTTTGTCTGAAATTCCAATGATGTCTTAATTTAGGAACTTTCACTGCATTTTAAGAAATCAGGCATAAAGGAACAGAACCCAACATGAATCCTAAAAATAGCAGCCAACAGTGAAACCACAGCCCACAATGTGTAAGGGTGCTTTCTCAATGGCAGCTATCACCACTACAGTGGTCTGGTCTTGCTGGAATCCAGCTTCTCATCCCCAAGAGCAGAAGGGATGAAGGTGTCATAGCACTGAGACCACGGTTGTAGCAGGGTTAAACCTGGGCTGCCTTTACACTGAGGAGAGGAACCTCAACTATGCTATGTATCTTGTGGTTTGGAAGCTGAAAAGCTTGTATTCGTTTTGACTCATATGATTCCTTTTGTTCTGCCACAGCAAACATCCCTCCNAGATGCTTTGTACATGGTGAGAAAGTCCAACACTAAAGTAAGCAGTTTGTATTTCCTCTTTTTAGTCTTGATTGTAATGGCCAGTTTCTATTTAGCAATGGTATAAGAGATGGTCTGAGCAAAGTTGGTGAGGACAATGGTATGTTGGCTGTTTGCAATGCAATCCATGTTAAATGAGTTCTATTTTCGTGCTAAGGTAACTAAAGAAGTGGGAAGAGAAAATGAAAGCAAGTCCGTGAGAAAAGAATGTAAGAGCATTTCTCTCCACTTTTTCCTTATACTTTTCTATATTCCCTTGTCATCACCAACAGTGTTCAGCGTTGGCATATAAATTAATCCAGTTGTTGTTAAGCACTTAAAGGGTAGAGATTAATATTCATTCACACACACCCAGCTTCATCCTTAAGCATTCAACATACTGTTTTTACCTATCTGGGAAAACGGCCATTTTTGTATTTCCTATAGACTGCATTTGTAGTTTATATTTCCACCATAAGATGGCACTGTCAGTTCCTGCATTTGTTCCACTGTCCTGATGTGGTCTGGAGCCTATGCTGTAGCTGCCCTTCTAGTGACAAAGTCAGTGGTGTATGTCAGTGCCTACCCTACCGAGGACATGTAGCTGCTGGATCACTAGAGGAGGAAATGCAGTGTAACTATGGAGAGAGACAAATTCTGTAAACCTTCTCCAAGCAAGTGTCAGGAACAAAAAAATGTTCTTTAGTGATAAACGTAAAGGTCAAAAGAAAAATCTTGGTTCCCCCAGAGACTGATCCTCTGAAAATTATACCAAGGGCGATTTTAGTTTAAAGTACTTTAAAATATGCAAAAAAAACAAAGCGAGAATTTGACATTTTAAAAAGGGCACTGGGAAGGTATTTTTCATGTTGCTCAAGATGATGGGCCTGGTCCTCAATTAGAGGTGAGGAATGGTCAGGGCAGCTACGACCTGGGTATTGCTTTTGGCAGTAGCCTGTTCTGAGTTTATCTCCAAAATGAGATAAGAACAAGCATGGCACCATCACATCTTCAATGGGCAGTTTTGAGATGCAGACTACTGTGCCAATCCAACTCATGTAATAGATGTCGCAGCTGTGTCACCTACTCTCTCTGCCAGCTGCAAAGGAGTGCTGGACCTGGACTACCATGGAACTCCCAGGCTTACCCCTTGCTCTGGGCTATGAATTGCTTACAGGAAAGGGATCTAAGCACAAAATTATCATCCTTCCTGTTTATTAAAAGTGCATTGCGCTTTCAGATCAATGAACGGCTTTAAAAGAAAGGGACAGGAATTCTGTGTCCTGGCTATTGTGTAGACTACTGCAATCTTCATGCTTGAATGTTTCTGTACCCTGTACTGTCTGCCATGACTTGTCAAGAACATTCACATCTGCCTTGTCTTGCATCATATGCAAGCACTGTTATGAGTGTCTGTAAAATGTTGAGAGGCTCAACTAAAAGATTGTTATTTTCATTTTTCTTCTTTCTTATTTTTCACATCTGTAGCTTAATTCTGAATGCAGTTAGTTATGTTGGACTCTTTGTAGTATCACCTTCTATTTTTCAGCAAGAGTATTTATTATAGAGTGCTTTGTGGCAGTAGCACAGGCCAGCTTATTGATCCCAATGGGAACATTCACATGATTAAGGTCATTCATTTGCTTACATGTTTGACTGAACTGATGTTTCTCAGCATCCATCCATCTTGAACGTTTGCATAAAGTTGAGCACACACTCCTGGCTTCATCAGTTTGACCAACAACTGGATTAGAGTGTTTTTCCTGTTGTCTTAACCCCTTCACCAGACTCAGGATTCACCTGGGAATGTTTCTGAGACACGTGGGTCTACACAGTGATGCACAGGTCTTGCAGCTTTAGCATAAGATACAGACCAGTATCTACACATTCCCAGTAGCTCACAAAATTTTTTCTCCCCTCAGTTTTCTGAAGAAACATTATGAATGTGGGAAAATAATTTAATTATTCTGTATCTCAACTACTGCATCCATAGAATGGCGTATTTTGTACCATAGAAAGTGATCAGAAGAAGCAGTGCTTAAACGCTTTTATGGTGGCAGTATGAGAATCCAGAGGTAGGCAGACCATACTTTTTTCACTTTTTACTTCAGCAGCCTGATGAGAGTTTAGGAATACAATTGATTGGCAAATCTTCAGCAAAATTGTGTTGAAAATTTATTTGATATAAAATGTTTCAAAAAACTCATTTTGACTAATGTCCCTAGCATGGAAGCACACATTGATCCCTAGCAGGCCGCTGAGATCCTGTTGTACATGAAATGTATGCACTGGGATTCACCTTCCAAATTCCCTTCTACTGATCTGACACTTGATGCCTGAAAGTGCTGGAAGAATTTTCCAAGTCCTGCAGCTCCAGGGCGTACACGCCAGTTGGAGGCAGAGGACTCCAGTATTTCCAAGATACCCAATTTATGACCAATCAACAAAATCCAGAGGGCAGAGTTAAAAAGATGTGGGGTCCAAATCCAGCCAGGTCCTGGGTGGAAAGTTCGTCCAACAGGCAAGCAACAGTCTGAGAGCTGGTTGCCTGAGAGCTAGAGAAGCTGGGAACTCTAGCCATCATTCTCCACCTGTGAGTGACAAAAAAAGGACATTTGAAATTATAAACATTGTATGTTTTTAAATTTTTTAAATGCATTTTAATTTTTAAAAATGCATCCACCTTCCAAGCCCCATATTTATCTGTTGTAAGGAATATAGAATATTAATTTCACTTTTACATGTTAAAAGAAACAAGAATCCTAAATCTCTATGTTTCTCCATTCTTTTTCAAGAATGTAGTTTTTTAGTAGAACTTCAATCCAAGTGGATCAGCAAATCCCTAAGTAATGTCTAATATTTGTAAGGTTCTTTTAAATGTATATTATTTTAACTAGTGACATCTTGTAATTTATAATCTTTGCTACTCAAGCTGAATTTTTGTTTATGAGCTCATAAAGGTGCAACTGTATCATTGCTTATGTGATCATCTTCAGGGAGTGTTCAAGCATACTTTCTAAAAATGTATCAGAGGGTTATCATGGCTTTGTCCAAGAAGCAGCCCTGTCATGCAAATGTGTTATTTGCATTGTATTACTCATGGTTTTATGACTGTTTCCCTTACAGTGCAAGGGTTACATTGGCCTGGTCCTCTTAAGTCAATCTCAGAGACAGAGGAGGATGAGTAGGTCAAAACCTCTTAGGACCATTAGTCGCTTCTCCAGCACTGATGTTTAGTCTTCATCTGTACAAATTGACTGGTGCTACAGCAAAACTCCTTTAAATGCATTGCTGCTTAGCTGAGGTCAAAGAAAATGGCACTCAGGGTCAAGTTGTTATTTGTGTTTATCCATAAATGGTCACTTGTACTGTTATAGCCTGTCCTGGTCCTGCTTTTGGTGAACACCCAAAGCAAGGTTGAAGAAAACATGGACAGAGCAGTTTTCAATGTGAACCATGTTCTTACCTTGTACTGAACTAAAAGGATTAGTTTCAAGCAAGGAACAGGACACAGAAATGTGGCACTTCATGTAGAATGTCTAAGATATTTTCCAATTCTTGTATATTTCTAAGATATTTAATCCTAAATTTAACTACTGCTCTTTCTTTTACAAATATTTGGCAACTTGGATCACGTTCTTTCCTCAAACACCCCATGTGTAAACTTTCTATGCTAGCACAGTCTGGTTCCAAAGACCATGTGTCCCACTGCATGTCCTGTCATTGTGAGCTGATCTATCTTGTGCAGAAACTGCACTCATGTCAGTCGGAGAGCTTAACCATGAGAGCACTGTGAACATCGTTGTGTGGTGGCTTTAAGCATCAAAGTTTGATAAATGGATGTAACTCATCTTTCTCTGAATTATTCAGAATTAACAAGCAAAAAAAAAGAGAACTAGGAAGATAAAATATCTCTTCAAAAGGCCCTTTACCTTCTTATAAGACCCAGTTCCCTTGGGACCTGCAGTTGCATCTCATCAGGCCACATGGATTACTGCACCTTCGGGTTCCTCAGATGGTCTCAAAACTGGCCTTCTCCTACAGTGGGCAGTTCTTCATTCTTGCAGTTCCTGCATTTCCTTTCTTGTTCTTGCCTGGAGTGGCTAAAACTCTTGCTGGTAAAGCCAGCCATTCAGTCTTCCTGGTGGAAGTGGCCTGTAGCAGACCCTCCTCACTGTAATGTCACCTGTCTCTGCCCTCCCTTTAATCCTGACCCATAAACTCTTGGTTAGCTCCTTATCCATTCTTGGGTGGAGCTCTGTGCTCTGTGCATAGAGGACAACACCATCTCCTCATCTCCCCTGCCTGTCCTTCCTGAAGAGCCTGTATCCTTCTATACCAGCACTCCAGTCGCAGGAGCCATCCCACTGTCTCTGTGATACCAATAACATCACAGCCCTTCAGGTGTGAGCATGTCTTTAACTCTTGTTTATTGCACAAGTTACATGCATTTGTATAGAGACATTTAAGTTGGGCCCCAATAAAAGCTGACTTACTGCTTGGAGTGGATGGAATTTCTTTGTGCTGAGCTCCAGATGCTCTCCTGCTGACTTGTGATCCTTCTCCAGGCTCTGGGCATCTGTTACTGGCACTGGCATCAAACTAGTAGGAGTGGAATGGATTGAGGTTCCCCTCCCTTGGCAGCTCTAGTTTAAAGCCCTCTTCATGAGCTTTGCAAGCCTCTGATGGAAGATGCTCTTCCCATTCTCTGACAGATGGAACCCATCAGCCCCTAGGTAGATGCGGTTTCTCAAAGTGAGTCCCATGATCTAAGTTGCCAAACCTCTGGCTGTGGCACCAGTCCCTGTAGTCATTTGTCAATATACCAGATTAGACTGGCCCTCTCAAATCTCTTCCCTTTGACCAGGAAAACTGATGGAAAAACTGCCTGTGCCCCAGAGACCCTGACTGCTGTTCCCAGGGCTCTGTAATCTTCCCTGATACTCCTTAGGTTGCTCCTGGCAGTATCACTGGTACCCATGTGAAACTACAGCAGTGGATAATAGTGGACTAAACAAGGCTTGCCAGTCTCTTGGTGGCAGCCCTGATATCCCCATATTTAGTAAGCATACAAATAACATTAATTTGAAGCTTGCACTTCGCTTACTACTCCCACTTTATACTCAGAACCTCTAGACAGGCTTTTTATTTCTACTTGCCTGGATTAAACAATATCTCTCAGCTTCTGAGCCAACTCTTAAAAGTCTCTACACGCCAGAAAGTCTCAAACCACATATCACATGAGCCAAAATTCAAGGGGAAAGAGAATCCTAACTGCAACATCCCTGACAAATTAATACCCTCTGGTAAATTATGTTTGGTCTCTAACAGGTTGTGAGCAGCCATTACTAGAGATGTTAATGAAGCTTCTCTCCTATGTGGATTGCCTGGTGTCTTAATAAGAGGTCACTTTGCAGCTCTTCTATCAACCAGAGCATTAATACTTCCACAACATTTTTAGGATCCTAATTACATTTGTGCCATCTAATCTTCTTTTAAATTTGGTTGAAATCAGCCGTGTGGTTTCAAAGTCATTGGAGGAAGGCCCCTCACAGCTTGATTGCAGAAGCTTTGTTTCCAAGGGAAAAAAAAAAAATAAAAAAAAGGAGGAATAAAAATCTTGTCCATGGGTATATATGTTGCTGTCTGAGGGTGCAGCATGTCACCTCACCAGCCTGTCAGTGGTGCAGGTACAACTGAAAAGGCATATCTTCCAGGGACACATTGGACTACAACTCCCTTAGCCCAGAGGTTGAAACCAGTCACAGCAAAGCTGTTTAGAAGCCTGGGTCCAGCCCAGCCCAGCTGAACAGCAGCTAACAGTACAGAGGTTAAAAGCTCAACGATTTCCACCTGGTGGGCAAGCAGGTGCTGCCAGACTTTCCTAGGACCAGCAAAGAGGGCAGGGGATGCCTCTGCCCTAGAGATGGGCACATGTGTAGCTCATTACTTAACGAGCAACAACCACAAAGAGAAGCCAGTTTTACACTGAGCTGATTCAGTGTTCAGTGGAATCATCTTTTCAGTTTTGAGGGGGAAGTGGGAGTATTGTTAAGGTCTTTTTTTAACTCCTTTTTTTGAGCTGCAGATAAAGAAAGCCTATATGTAGCCAGTCCTGGAGCCTAAACTGTGACTTGTTTCTTCATTACTGTCTTTTGTCCACCTAGTACGACTGAGCAGCAATCCAATTTAGAGCATGCAGGTTATGGGTAATTGAGAGTGATTTTATACTGAGAGCTGCCTGTTGCCTCTCATATGGTCCTGGCAATTGCTCAGAAAAAGTATAGTTTCAATCAGAAAACTGCTTCATAAAACGTTCCCAACTGGATTATTATTTAATCGGATGCTATAAATTGCAGGACATTCCTCAATAAACACATCATTATTACCCTTAATATAGGATATACCTGGTGGTTGCACTGTATATGAAGTGGTTAGATATTAGCTAAAAATGCCCTCGTTTTTTGTCTGAAAAAAAAACTTGTGTGTAGCTAGTCTAATGGGAGTGAATGCTCTTGTTATGTGCCTGTATTGTATTAATTTCTAAAAGCTCCAATAAGGTTTATTGTTCCACTAATCACTGACTGGCTCTAAAATAAAAGAAATTCCATACCTGAAGAAATTGTAGTCTGTGATAAGAGACTGAGTAAACTTGAATAAAAGAGAAATGGGACTGAAGGCAAGAACTTGTTTTTAAGTACACAGGGTAAAAAATACAGACCATGTTTGCTAATTATTGGCCTTTTTTAGAAAAACAAACAAAACTATGGCTGTAGCTATCTCTAGCTACGATGATTTTTTTTATATATGTCTATTAATAACTTGAATTATATACATTTAGGTAAGTGTTACTCCAAGACCACAATTCTGTACCAAACACACTATTTTTCATCTCGTTGTTGCTATCTATCCTACTACAGAATAATTTAAAAATACAGTCCCCAATGAGTAGTGGTAATGACCTGGTTGTTGAGGGTATTCTGAGCAGAAACTATTTGCAAGTCAACAGCAAAAGATTATGATTCTACAGGATGGTGAAGGTTCAGCTAGTGTTGAAGAGAAATTTAGCTAAGGAGGACTCTGGTTGAAATATCTTCTGTAGTATGGTGGTGGCTTTCCTGAAAGTTTTTGTTGGTGGTCCCAGGAAAGCCAGGGGCAGTACAGAACAGACAACAGTACAGAACAGCAAGAACAGGGTTTTTTTTTTAAATAATATTTGTGCTTAGAGCTATCCACTTTAAATATAGTTCAGAAGAAAGTATGAAGTAGCAAGAAATATGTGATGCTTTCTGATTTTCAAAAGACAAAGGGAATAGCCTCCTAAGTGTTGTAAATGGGGAGTTATGCACAATGTTTTTAATGTGACAAATAAGGGATTTATCCTGTCCTATTTTGGGAATTGTTGAAAGGTCAGTTTGTATATCTCAGATGGGTGGTTAAGAAATAAAGCTGAAACACTGTGTGGCTATATAACAGTCTGCAAACTCCACTTGTGGTTGTGAATGTTGATGTGATTTTGAAATGCTACCGGTTCCTGTCTGGACATTTCTCTCTGCTGGGTTGCATGGTGCTACCTTGAAATGCAGAGTCTGATTTCCTGTCCTTGACTAGCAGCCTATGGGAAATAGGATTTTAGGTGGTCTGCAGCCAAACAAAAATATTGACTGGCTTGTGATGGGGGTGGGAAAAAAAGGTCATTGAGTGAGGCTAAAACTTTAGAGAAGGGGAACTCAAATGCATATTTATTGAGGAGAAATGAGGGAGGACCTAAAGAAAAGAAAGGACTCCCTAAAATAAAGATACTGAAAAGTCAGTCACGTTTGGCTGTTTATAGCTCTGATCATAATTGTTTGTGGTGTCCATGTATGAAGCTTGATATATTTTAGGAGTCCCATTGAGAATATTCTTCAAGTCTCGCTTTAGCTGTTGCAGCATTTTTAATTGGCAAGAAGCTAAGCCCCCAAATCCAGAATCTGGGAAAGTGGTTCTTGCTCCTGAAAAGGCCCTGGAGGAATAGCACAATTATGTGCATGTGGGCTGTCAGACTGCTAAGTCCTAGTTCTCAGGAAAAAGTAAAAGTGAGATTATCTGAGTCCCAAAAAGCACAGTTAGAAGCGCAGAGTTTGTGAGATGCCATTGGAATCTGGTTGCTTCTTGGTTTAAGGGCATGAGATATCCAGAAAACGGAGATTCTTGCTGAGGTCTGGTGAGGATCCCAGTAGGGTTCTGGCCCGGGGTGTAGAAATAATGCTTCGGGCTTTTGTTTGTGCAATGCCATCTTCTAATTTTTCTCTCCATAGAGCAGAGATTTTTGTTCCCCCCTCAATAAGAAAACATTTTGTCTACATGGGCACAGAGAATGTGTTTTCTTGCATTTCTGCTAATAGGCAGATCCTTTTAAAGTAGTTTTCTATGGCATATTTAATGTATATATGATGGAATGGATGTGTCGGAAGAAGTCGTGTAAAGTCCACAATTACAGACCCTGAGGTACCTGTGCATTTTCTAACCTAAGCAGCTGTTTCTGCTGTGTAGAAAGTGTTTTCCAGTGGTAGCCTACTGCAAACTGACTTGCTGGAATCGCAAAAGGAGAATGTAAGAGCTCACAGGTGTTACTGAGACATTTTTTCCGTGGTTAGAATCATAGAATCATATAGGTTGGAAGAGACCCTTGGGATCATCAAGTCCAACCATCAGCCCTACTCTACAAGTTCTCCCCTACACCATATCCCTCAACACCACATCCAATCTACTCTTAAACATAGTCAGGGATGATGACTCCACCACCTCCCTGGGTAGCCCATTCCACTGACTGACTACTCTTTCTGATCACTTCCTCATTGATTGTGATGTCCCCATTCTGTTTCTCCTCCCTGTGTCCCTGCTCCTGCGGCCGAGTCTCCAGGGAACAGCCAGTTCCACTGTTAAAGACTGAGGCAAAGTATGCATTGAGCACCTCAGCCTTTTCCTTATCATTTGTAACTATTTTTCCCTCTGCATCCAGTAAGGGAGGAAGATTTTCCCTCACCCTCCTTTTGTTGTTAATGTACTTATAAAAACATTGTTTATTGTCCTTAACAGCTGAAGCTAGGTTGAGCTCTAGCTGTGCTTTGGCTTTCCTAACTTTCTCCCTGCGTATCCTCTCTACATCCCTGTAGGCTTCACCAGAGACCTCCCCCCTCTTCCAAAGGTGGTACATTCTCTTTTGATTTTGAAGCTCTAGACCAAGGTCCCGATCTAGCCAGGCCAGTCTCCTTCCCTGCTTGCTAGTTTTCTGGCACGCAGGAACAGCCTGCTCCTGTGCTCTTAGGACTTCTCTCTTAAAGTATGTCCAGCCTTCCTGGACTCCTGTGTCCTTCAGGGCAGCCTCCCAAGNGTCCGTATCCTAATCCAGACACTCTCAACTCTACCATCACTACATTCGATCTCTGAGGACTCGTAGCATTCTCACATACAGGGCCACCCTGTTGGTTATTTTTTTACTGTTGTTATTGACCAGCCCCTACTCTCATTTCGTTAAAAATTATGATCTTATGGGGTTTTTCCTGCTACTCTTTGCCAGCTGTAAGTAAAAAGGTAAAAGGCTTTAAAAGCCAAAGCATGAAGCTAAGTTTCTGGAATTTTTCCATCTTCCTCTGACTGCAAATCATTTACAACAAACACTACAAAAAATATATCCAGTGTTTTGTGTTGCTTTGGTTTTTTGTTTTGTTTTGTTTTCTTAATTCTTATTATTGTAAGTATCTTTGCTTCTGGTTTTCTAAGTTACCGAACTTATACCTGAAAGTGAAAACTGCCCATTTGAAGCTCTCTTAACAGAGGATAGGCATTTTTTATATGGAATGTAAAGATCATAGTTGTTTATGAACCTAATTGCCTACTGCAACAGAAGCAGAAGATGAACTGTTTGTTATGTGCTATTTATGCAACATCTAAAAACTCGATACTGTTTTGTTGAAAGGCATGCTGGAGGGAAGAGACTGAGCTTTTACTTTGTTTCTCAGCCTGTGTGCTTGATTATTTGGGAAGGCTTTCTCTAAATCTCTGACATTGATGAGAGACATTTGAGGCGTTCCCATTAGCCAGGCCAAGTCTGGGCTTGCAAGCACAATTCCATTATTTCAGCTGGATTTTATTACTTCAAGCAGCTTACCCAGCTGCAGAGCAGGAATGTTTAACCAGGAACAAGACAAACTTCCATAAGCTGCTTAATTCTGACTTGGGACTGTTTCTTCAAATCAATTGATATGGAAATAATTACTTCTCAGAATCTGTAGAGGAAAAGGATGTAAAAAGAAAATTAAAATCTAATTAAATGGAGGTAGAAAACAGTGTCTGAGTAGACAAATCTTAAGCCTTAGCAAATTTTTAAAGGTTACATTATCCTTTTTGTCCCTGGAAATCTTTCTTTTTACTTTTGTCCCCGCTTGCCCTTTTATCATTAGCTTTTATGTAACAGGCAAAGCTTTAAAAATAATGTATTTTTAATATATCTAGATGTAATGTGTACATTAAAATATGAAGATAAATATTTTTATATTTTTTTAAATGTGTAGGAAAAATATGATCTGACACAATTGGCTGAGCTACTCTGGCAGTGTCAATGACTTGAACAGAACGTTATTGCTGTTTTCCCACGAGCAAGGGTAAAGACCTGTGTAGTGTTGTAGTAGTTGTGTTTGCAGCCAAATTTCAGCTCAGAAATTCTGCTTCCTCTAATTCCCTCTTTATAAACTGTTTGGTAGTTCTCCTCTCCACTATTAAACTGCGGGGCTGCATAAGTTCCCTGTGGTGGATGAGATAATTTGTGTATAGTATGGGCTAAGCCCTTTTCTGCATTTCTGTAATTTTATACTTGTTTAACTGCTCACCTCCATGGAATTACAATGTTGAAGAGCAGAACGTAGGGCGTGGGAGGAGGGGGAAGGCCCTGTTGTGAGTGCATGTTTGTAATAAAAATACTTACACAAATAGTTTTGCTATCCTGCCTATCCCTATCCAGCTTTTCCACGTCACTCATGATTTTGCACACCCATCATATCCCACCTAAACCCCTGCCACAGGCTGAAAGGTTTTGACTACCTGTTGTTGCTCATGTGGAAGCCACTCCATCACTCCATGCTTTTGACTATCCCTGTTGTCCTTTTCTGAATGTTTTTGTTTTTCTAATAATGGACGATTTTCAGTCAATGCACATACTGTTCATACGTATGTACACACACACCTCTATGCTCAGAAAGGTGAACTGTTGATTTAAACAGTGGTATAGTGATCTGTTCTGTTTTTCATTCTTTTCCTAAATCCAAACATTTCCTTGTTTTTTCACTGCTGTTGGCCACTGGCTTGTTATTTTGTTGAAGCAACTACTGTGACCTCCAGTTCTTCCTCTGGAAATGGCCAGATCAGAGCCATCGTTTCATGTACAAAGCTGAGATTTTTATTTTTCTATTTTTTTTCCTTGTGTGCATTACTTTCTGCTTATTTCTATTTTATTCAACAGTTTTGTAAGGTCTTTCAGGTTTCACAATCCAGTCTCATCCTTACTCCTTTGAATGTATTTTGCGGCACATTGGCACACTTCCTTGCTTTACCACACATTTTTCAAGGTTATGAATTAATAAAATGAACTGCAGAAACCCAATAGATTCCTCTAACTGCTTCCCTCCACTGCAAAGACTGACCGATTATCCATGCCCCATCACCTCTGCTTTCCATCTTTTAGCCAATTGCTTACATGTTTCTGGACCTTCCCACTTATTCCACTCCTGCTTAGTTTTCTTAATAGGCAATGGTGAGTGAGTATGAGGGGGGGGGGGGGTGGGGGA
>VZTM01032544.1:46469-82192 GCA_013400555.1 Jacana jacana
CTTGTTTAGGCTGTTGCCATCTAAATTATTTAAAGGCAAGACTTCCCTCTGCAGAGTCTGTGCTGGTATCTGTCTGATACAAAAATACAGACTCCTCAGATCTATGTAGCTGCCCACTAATTCTACCTAGTAGAGATTGTTTTCTATCTGATTTGTTTTTCATCCTTTGACTTATCATTTACATAAGGTAAAGGATTTTCCTATTGACGTACTAAGAGACACTATTCCAAACGGTGTGTTCTTCTGCACCCGTTTAGCTTTTTCTCATAATTTGAAAGTTCACTCACAGTCTCTGTTAGAAGTATTGCCAGCTTGGTCCCCTTACAGTCCAGATGAATTCCATCCTTCTCTTGCAGGCTTTTCCCAGGTGTGTGTACCTAGGTATTTTTATAAATTGAAGAAAACAGTCTTTTGGTGTTTCGTGCTTCAGATAAATTTGTACTGGCTTCACACTCCATCTATATCAAATAGACACATCCCAGGAAAAGGCACAATTTAATCAAAAAAGATTGACTTTTGCTTTAGTGTTAGGAAGAGACAAGTTGTCACAGTTGAAAAGATTTGAAATTGGGGTTTGTGTTTAATGTTTTGCTGAGGAGGTCTCATACAACAAAAACATTCTCAATTCTATGTTGATTTGTTTGTGGAAACACAGGGGTTTTTTCTCAAAAATAGGATAAAATTGTTGATCCGCTATAATCCAACTTCTGCTTCTGAATATTCCAAACATTAATGAATATGTTGAGCTGATGATGGGGTTAGTGATGCACTGTAGAAATGTTAAAATTTCATAAAGTCCTGCTCTGTTCATAGGGCTATAATGAAGAAGGCTATATTATGGATAATTTAGATAATCTGCAGAGGAACTAAAGCAGTGACTGTGAAGGAGAATGTGGCATGTCGTCCCTCTAGGCCATGGAGCGCTCCATTTGCTGGAATAGCTCCTAACTGCTATTTAGTGGGCAGCTAGTGGAAAATAAAATTGCTTCAGGCAATTGAGAATCTTATTCTGTATTATTAATGTTTGCAGTCTGGGTGAAGAATAGGGTAAACTAACTCCATTTGTACTAAGAGGAGAAAACTTGAGGCAAAAGGAAAGGGGAGAAAAGAGAAGTATCTTAGTAATGTTTCTTTTGGAGGCAGATGACCATTTGGTTGGGTTGGGTTTTTGTTGAGGACAGTTCTGTTGATGGTGGGTAGTAGTAGTTAGGTCACCTATTGGTGCTTCTGGAGATGGTGACTTCTGCTATCTAATGGTCACCCTTAAGTGTCTTGTTGATCGAGATGATAATCCCTGGTTGGTAGGAACTTGGAGATTTATGAATAGCTGAAGGTAACAGAAGGATGTTTTGTAATAGGAACATTTCACACCCTGAGATAGAAGCTGCCGAGACCATAGATTGTGTCACTAGCAAGTCACAGGATTTCCATGAAGGAAATTAGAAAGCTTTCAAATTCTCTGGGGTTCTATTCAGTGGGGTGGAATTTTTCTTTTTTGTTTTGTTTTGTTTGTTTGTTTGTTTAATTTTTGGATGTGGGTGGTTTTGGTGGTGTTTTTTGTCTTTTTTTTTCTTATTTTTATTGTTCTGTTTGGGTTTTGTTTTGTTTTGTTTTTTTCTTTAAAAAAGAGAGCAGCTAAAATAAAGCCAGGCTTATGATGTTGAGGTGATTAAATGTTCTCAATCTATATAAATTGGATCCAGGGCAACTTATTGATCTGGGAATCCATATGTCCATGTCCATTTATGCCTCAACCTTTCATGGATGTATGTACTATTTTTAAATATGACTGTGAGAGTTAAAACAAAAGAGTGATATATAGAAGATACTGGAGTCTAGGAGGTGTGTGGGAGGAGTCCAGCAGGAAACCTTTTCATGCAAGTTCCCCACATACTAGCCCTGGAGGACACTTTCATGTCTTGACACCATTTTGGAAAATCTTCTTTATCTGTGAACTGGCTGCCTTTAGGGTACAGAGAGGAATGCTTTGGAGACTATACACTGTTTTCTGGAGGCTGGTATGATAATCTTGCCTTGGGCAAGATTTTCTTTTCCTTCCCACTCAAACTCACTGTCAGCTCTTTTCTCAGTGCCACCTGCTCTGCTGCAGGCTGGATGTTCTGCGGGTGCAGTGCGTGTGGTTTATCTCTTCTTGGAAATATCTTCCAAATCGTGCATGGCTTTCCCTCCTGACGTTGCCTAGTTCTGGACCAGATTGAGCCTGCACAACTTCAAGAGGAGAAAACTGTGTGCTTTAGAATAACTGAATGAGAGTGAGTGAACTGGTTATTCAGGGCTTATTTTTTTTGCCCAGGTGACCATCATGCTGAAATCACTGGGCTGGGGTGGGTGTGTGTCTGTTTGCTTGCAAAAAAACACACATCTTGTAAGGCAGATGCCCTATCCTGGACAGACCTCAAAGTTTTGCAGAATCAATATAAATCTTTGGCGATCTTGTTGATCACTGTGTTTGGAATAATTATTAATTCTTATTAATTGTGGTGCTTAATTCTAAATTCTATGTGATTAATTTGTATTTTAAATAAGGTGGATTGAGCAGGCATGTACAAACGTTAAAATTCCGATTAGCAGATGGAAATTCGAAAACACAAAATGAAAGCAGTAAGTCAAAGTCAGAAACCTATATGTTGGGATTGCTGGGAAGCAACAGGCAGCAAACTGCAACTTCTATTAGCATCCTGAGTGGTTTAGGTTTTGTCTGTGAGAACATGGGGAAGGTAAGAAGAACTCTACATACAAAATCTATCAAGGGAAAATAATTGGATGACAAGTGAGATGATAATTACATTTCATGATGAGAGCTTTTCTTTGGTTTCACACAGCTTCAGTTTTGAAGCATCATGTGTCCGTAGGCAATGGATACCAAACATATGTCCATCTATGAAGCAAAGAATAACAAGCATGATTTTCTCCCTTCCAACTCTTGCCACAGCAGAGCTAAGGATGTAATATCTAATTGCTCTTTTGCCACATCATTTTCCATTTGAAAAATTTTCTTTTGATGCATTGGCTGTGGCACACTTTGCTATTCTACAACACCTAATGTGTTGTGTAAGTTTAAATGTACATATGTGTGTTGTTGGCGTGGGAAGGGTTCACCTGACAGTATGATTCCATTCATCTCTGATTTTTTTCAGTGCCCTCTTCAACTGTCACACTGTTGGTTAGTGGCGATGCCCTTTTTTTTTATTATTTATTTCTTCATTTCTCATGATGAGGATTTGAAATTTCTGCTTGGAGAGGACTATTTCTGAACTTTATCACAGGATGTTTTCATTCCTAAAGCCTGGACTGATTTGTTTTTCCTTCTGCCATTAAGCTATATGGCTTTGCTACTGTTTGGGTTTTTTGGACAGTAATGTCTTCAGTAGAATTCTGCAGCATAATTCCACTTTCTAGCCAGTGTTGCCTTCTAAGGCTGATCGCTGATCTAGCCTTTGGGGAGGCCCACAAAACAAAGCTTCTCCCCTCAGTCTACCAAGCATTGGTCCGTGGTATGCTGTGTGACCAGTCAGATAAAGGCCAGCTGAGAATTTTCAGGACTGTAACAAAAGGAGCTGCTAATGGTTGTTCAATAGGAATTAATCCACTGTCTGCTGATAAAGTTTACCTCATCTCTTTTCTTCAGGGAAAAATTGATCCCTGATGTTCTTGATGCCACTATGTCTCTGAGCATCAGCTTGCTGTGAATGCATAGTATTCAACGCTAATGAACACAGCAGTTGCACGTACATTGACTGTTCCATGTCTCTAACTTGCTACAAGTGCCGGGGGGAGGGCAAGGTGGGGCGTTGCTACTTCTTGGCAAGTGGAGAAGTTGTTACAAAGATTAATGCTGGACGTTTGGTAGGGAATAGGTCAACAGGCATCTTGAGGTAGCTTGTGTAGGCTGTAATGTAGCTGAAATTATGGCTAAAAGTCAAGTTGCAGAGCCAAGAATCTTGTTCAGATGATACTGATGGAGTATGGTCCCGTCCTTTTAGTCACAAATCAATTTGGGCTGTTTGTCTTCTGTCTGTCCCCTGAAGCAGCCTTGAGAACACACAAGAGGGGGAGCACTCTTGAGCATACAGTTCTGCGGAGAACAGGAAATATACAACCTGGCTATTGGTTTTCCTTAGCTTTCATTGTATAGGTTAACTTCACAAATAATTGTTGGGTTTGGGTGTCATTGTTTTGTTTTGTAGGTGGTGGGGGTTTGGGGTTTTTTGTAGTCTCTTTTGGGTTTTGTTTTAAATTGAAAGCTGATATCTTCCTTCAAACTTCTAAATCCCAAATTCAATGTTAGATGGGCATATCTGATGGCCAGAGACTGGCTTTACTCACCTTGGGTATTTATTAACCGTTCTGTCTTATCACAGAATAGTTGAGGCTGCATCACACCTCTTGAGACTGTCTATCCCAACCTCCTCCACTCAAGCAGAGCCAGTTGAAGCATGTTGCCAAAGAAAATAAATGTGCAGTCAGTCACCACTGAAACAGGTCTGGCTCCTTCTTTTTTAAGCCCTCGCATCAGGCATTTATACACGCTGATGACATTCCCTCTCCCTCCTTCTTCTCCTTCTCCAGAACCCTCTCCTCTTCAGGCTGGAGAGTCAAAGCTCTCTCAGCCTTTCCTGGCATGGAATGCTCCATCCCCTTTACCATCTAGTGGCCCCTTTCTGGACTGGGTCCAGGAAGATCATGTCTTGTGTTGGAGCACCCAGAACTAGAGACAAGACTCCGGAGGAGGCCTCGCCAGTGCCAGACAGAGAGGGGTTCACCTTCCTCGACCTGCTGGCAATGCTTTTCCTAATGCAGCCCAGGATGCCATTTTCTAACAGTTGAACAAATCTAATTTCTAATCTTATAAACAGGGAATGCTTGAATGTTAAATGTGAAAAGATTTTCAACACTAAAAAGCACTTACTGTTATGGATTAAAAGAAGAATATTTAAGCTGGTATGTAATCACCATGTCAGTGGTACTTAACAAGACATGACTTCTGTAATGTTTTATCTCCCATTCTGTGCTGAGATCATTGGGTAAAAGAAAAATTGTGACAAAACAAGCTAAAGTGACATTTCACTCCCCCCTCCCCCCCCTTGCTCCCTTTTTCCTTAAAGCTGAAATAAAACTAAAACAAAGATATATTTGTGGGAGGGAGGGTATATTGAGGATTTTTGTCTGACCATATTTGATCTCAGTGTGACCAAAACTTTCTATTTCATCAGAATATTCCTCTTCTGATTGATAGGGAAAATACTAGGTGAGACTTTCAGCATTCATTATTCAGAAACCAAGAGCCAGATCTGTGATTATCAAGACCTGGCTCACTAGCTGAGATGTGTGCCTGTTGCATCTTTTTAAAAGTAGAGGTGAAAATAGCCTGCTTTTTGGATGCTGTGTTAAAATATGGTGTAGTTGTGTGTTGTCATGTTAGAACTAGGGTTGTGGATCTGGGAGGAGGGCAGGGGGAATGTGCAGTTCTGAAACTTGTGATTGTCCCAGAACTGATCTTGTATCAAGCATTTGCAATCTCAGGGCCTTGCAAAGGAGTCTGAAGACTGAACGTGTAAGACTGAACGTTTTTTGTCAGTCAGGACTTAAAGGCCCCTCCTAGAGAGGCTAGTAAAAGTGGCAGTCAGCCTACAAAGTTGTTCTCTCAGAAGTACAAATCCCCCTTGGATTCCTTGTGGAATACCTCAAAGTGAAAATCAGCCTAACTTTCCTTGATTCTTGTCTATACCAAGACTTATCTCAAGGACAGTTGGGCCAGTACTACCCATTATATTCATCAGTCACATCAAAGACTCAGGAGACAGATACTGATGTAAAAAATTTAAGTACAGAGAAGCAAGGGATATAGGGGGATACTCTGTTTTATTATTGTAGTATGGTATTTGAGGTTTGAGTGCATGATTTATTTCTGTTGTTTAAATAATACCTAAGAACAACTGTCCTGAGGTCTAATTTCCTTCCTTGATATGGTTACTAACTCTTTTAGTCTGTCTGCAGTACAAGACGTACAGTCTCCTTGTTAGCAAGAACAGCGTTGTCATTACGGGATGATCATATGGGAAAATTATGCAGGAATCATTCCAAGCAGACAGTGTCCTGGTACAGTGCAACACTCAGATTTGAATCTCTTAAGCTCTTACATACAAAGTATTATCACTGTATCAAGGAAAAAACAGCAGAGAAAATGTCTTTAAATGTTACCCTCTAGAAGAAACTTGCTGAGGGCACGAGTTTGCTGAGACTTTGGTAGATGATCTGTTACTCTTAGGCAGCATGCAGTGACTAATCCACTGGGCTTTATGGGTCTATTTAAATTAGATATATGCAGGCAGTGCATTATTTATAACCAAAAGCATGAATAATTCAACACGCCCGCTCTTAGCAGGTATGCAGCTTGTGCCAGAAGCCTGCACTAGATGCTTCCTCTCAGAATTACGAAGAGACTATCAGATAAGAGTCTGTTTTGCTAGTCTGCTTTGCTCTGTCTGCTCTTCCTTTTCTATCTTTCTGTCTTTTGTCAGGGGAAGAGCAGATGATGTATACTCTACATTATTCCCTTCATCTGGAGATTACATACTATGTCTAAAACAAATTATGTAAATCCGTTTAGGATCAATGCATTAATTTCATTTCTGTTTCATTGTGACAGAGACAGAGGCATGTTTGAAACAAGGGGCTTGAAGTCAATACGGCAAAGGGACAGTACAATGCTCCTGGCCTAACAAATTTAGTCCACTACACTCCCCTGCACAGCTGGGGCACTGCTGTGTCCTGAGACTCATGGCCACCCAGCCTTGTTGGAAAGTGTGTTTTGCAGCACCCTTTGGCTCAATATAAACTGAACATTGCCAATATCTGGCATTCAAACCACTGTATTGTAGAGTCATGCAAGGCAGTTCTCAACTCCTATGTAAAAAAAATTACAGACAAAATAGTGTGAATTCTCTGTGATACGTTTTTCCTGTCTTGGCATTTTAATGACTGCTTATAATTCCCCTGTGGATTTGCAGTCAGTCAGTGACAACCATTTCATTGTTTTGCTCCATCACAAAAGGCAGGTTTTATTCTCCAATGTGAGGATTAAGCTCGCTGTAACAAAAAAAAAAAAACAAACCCAGAAGATTTTGCAGAATTGTGGTATGATTCCTAAAGTTTCAGTACTTCTTTATGTTGGTATTGGGCTGAGAAGGGAAAGTTCCTCCCAGGTACAGCAGGTGATCAAAGAACTAAGTCCACTTGTCATATGTGATCTGAAGGTGAGGTGGAACATAGGCATTAAAGGCTTATGATGTAAGAGATGTAATATGTAACTTTTGTCACAGAGTGATCTACGTGGTTCTACTATTGACTCTGCTGTAAGATCCTCTTCTGTCCTACAAGGTTGAACCAATAAGGGGGAGAAATTCTAGTCCAATGATGGCTTGCATATGAAATTTGCAATCTGAAAAGCAGAATCTGAAAGTATATTCAGAGGAGGAGGGTGTGAGCTTTAATTAAACTATCAGGAACACCAAAGCAATGTAGGAAGTCTGCAACTACATCACCTTTGACTTCTCTTCCTCTGCTGTAATTTAAAGGCTTAACTTCTCAGGGTTGTCAATTTGGCAACTTTTTACCCAGCACTAAATTTACTGAAGGTTGAAGGAAATTGCTAAAAATAATACTCGGATTTATGAACTCTTTCTTGTGAGATGTTCCTTTTTGTATATTATTTGGACTAGAATATCAGTTAAATGAAGATGCTGTGATCCTGCAGCATGTCAAGCGTGCTCCTGTGGTGTAAGGTCTTCCTTTCTTAAACAGTGCACAGACCAGAACAGCTCTTACCTTGGGCGATGAATCTGAGCTTCACCTTAAACTTTCTTTTTTGTGTTCCTCTCTGATTTCAACACCTACTGACCCTCCCAGCATATATTTGCTCCTCTAATTCCTTGCAGTTTTTCACCTAACCACTATTTTTCAATCCTTATGACATTTTAAGGCCCAACTCTCAAGGTGTCCGTGTTGAACCAGGGCACTTGTTGCAGTTTAACCCTCTGTGGGAGTGTGAGAGGAGGGATCCTTCCGCAGAGCGCAGTGACTCAGGAAAGGTTCTGCATCTGATTTCTTTGCTGACAAGCAGGACTAGTTGGATTTTAGGGGATGAGAAAGCCAGAGACTTGAGATATTACTGTATCAGATCTTCCTGTATCAAACTGAGACTTGTTTGAAGTTTCTGAATAAAAAAAAATCAAAAGGAAAGTCCCAGATCAAGCCAAATATTTTTTTTAAACTTTAACTGCTTCGATTTCAAAGCAATCGCTCTAAACCAAAGAAAGAGAATTCTTCATTTTTAAAAATGTCGAAACAGTGTTTAGATGACTCTGAAATGCTTTCAAGATGTAAATTTAAAAACATTGAAACTCATCCTTCCTCACCAAAAAACCTCTCTGCAAATGAGGGAATTCCCATGAAGCATTTTACGGAAACTCTTTCTGACCAGCATTACCAGACCTTAGCTGCCCTGTCCTTACTTTCCCCCATGGTGCTAGTCCTGTGCTCTGCCTGCTGAGCAGAGTATTCCACCCTGTGCAGACTCCCAGGCTAAAGGGGGAAGGCTGCTTCTCCAGCTGGGTTAATGAAAGCCAGGTGATGTGCAGATACTGAATGCTCAGATGTTCTGTGTCAATAAATCTTTTTTTTTTTTCTTAGTGGGACACAGCCAAATCGCAGCTTTGTCAGGTCACAGTTACAAGGCAAATCCGAGCTGAACTCAGCTACATACAGCTCTGGCTTCCCTTCTATAACAGGGATTCTGTTTAGCACACTTTAAGTTTCTTGATGCATGCCAGATGGAACAGACAATTCTCTTTCCCATTCTGCCAAGTATTGTGTATGCTCATAGTACAGCAACAACCACGTCCAACAGATTGAGACAAACATTATTTTAAATGAAGATTTACTGTCTCCCGCTTTGAGCAAAGCGCTGGGGAACCACCACTTAAGAGGCAGCAGAGACCCAGCAGAACAGCACCGAATGATTTTCCTATCTAGCAAATAGCAAACGTTTGCCACCAGCTACAAAACAAAAGCCATGCAGATGTGCCTGTCACCACTGGCTCCCTGGGGGAGCAGCGCACACCAGGAGGACATTGGCCATTTTCAGTAGGGTTTGTTTGTCAGAAGGTACCATAAAGAAATACAGTTTTGCTGTGAATTGAACTAGGACTGGACTCTTAATGTGTAGTGTTATTTTCCTGCATTTACCCAAGACAGGCAGTGGCTTTAAACAATCTGGGAGCTGATGTGGAAAAAAAAAAAAAAGCTCATGTTTTGAATATGCTTTGCTTCTCTTCCTTCTTTCCATTTCTCCTAGCAGGCTTCAAGCTGCAGCAGGGTAGGTTTAGGCTGAACATTAGGACAAAATTTTTCACAGAAAGATTAGTCAGTCACTGGAATTGACTGCCCAGGGAGATGGTGGAGTCGCCATCCCTGAATGTGTTTAAGAGTAGATTAGATGTGGAGTTGAGGGATATGGTGTAGGGGAGAACTTTGTAGAGTAGGGCTGATGGTTGGACTCGATGATCTCAAGGGTCTTTTCCAACCTAAATGATTCTATGATTCCATTAGTTTGTTTTTTTTGTATTGGTCTTACTAGTGGAGGCACACTGGCATAAACCTAAAGTGCTCAAACAGGTTTTCCTGTTTGTATGTAAAGCTGCTTTACTTTAAATTAGAGAGATTTTGGAACAAGGAGGCTGACTCTTGCCCATACAGCCCTTAAGGTATTCTGAATACCCACAATTCTTTGTTATGTCCTGTTGCTCTCACACTGAAATGAACTTTTATGTATTAGGCCTGACATTACAACAGCTTGTGCTCAATGGGATACCCGTAGGAATCTGTTTCAGGTGTTCAGCAAGTGGTAGACTACTGCTGGACTGAAATGACCAAAGACTCTGGTAGGACAAGGTTATTAACCCAGAAATGTATAATTTCTCTTTCTCTGTTACCCGTGCTCCACTTAGACCCAGATGTGTATAGAAGTAGGTGGTGGGCAAGGTGGGATGAAGTTTAGCAGTGGGGAAAATGGGGAAAATGACAGGTTTTCCTTTTGTGTTTCCTGGTCTTTGTTTCCCAGGTTTTATTCTTGCTGCCAGCCCTGTGCAGAAAGAAGACCTGGAGCTACCTATGAAGGTTTACATAACAAATGTGATTTCTTTTTAAAGCTTCCTTCAGTTGCTTTAACCCCTGGCTCACAGAGTCAATTTGATGTCTCATTGCTATGACTTGGCAATTCTCTCGTGGCTTCATGTATGGATGCCTCATGCTGTTTACACCAGTGGCACCCTTGTCCTTAAGCTCAGGACCTGGCAACAATGATGGTGGAGATGTCAGTAATGCCTGAATATGTCACTTCCCATTGGTCTTCTGAGACAAGAGGGTCATTTGTTTCCAGAGCGGCACAATAATTTCTGTCAGCTCGTTAAACTGGCATACTGCTGATTCAGGATTCAGCTCTAATAGAGCACTTTGTCCCAGCTCCATAATGGCCTGTCCCTTGTATTCCCTAGGGGATAATTGGGATAAGTTCCTGGAGGGAAAGGTCAAAGAACTCAGGAAAGATTGTTATTGTCAATCCAAATTAAAACCGATGTTGGAAATATAAGAGTTGAATACAGCTTTGAATAACAGGAAGGGCAAAAGAATCTATCTTGGGCAGTGTGTATAAATATTAAGGTCAGGACAGACGGCGGTTTCTGCTTATAAAGTTCCCTAGAAGGTAAAAAAGATTTTTAACAGATTAGGAATCTAATTTGGTCACAGTTTTATTAATTCATTTTCAGGACTGAGAGTTGAAGTCTTTATCAAAAAAAGCCATAAGGAGAAAATGCTAAGTGACCAATACAAGAGCTTAGGCCAAATAATTTTGCAAGAGGCAGGAGGTAATAGAAGAAGAGCTGACTCAAGGAGCTCAACCAAAACAGGCTTTTGAAGGATTTTTCAGTGGGTTTGGAAGATGGGTAGTATTTAGTGACTTCTGAAAAAAAAAGTATGTACAGCAGATGTTTGGGATAGTGGATCCTGGTCAATGGGACAGAATCTACTTGGAGGCCTGTATCTAGTGGAGTCCCTCAGGGATCAGTATTGGGACCGGTACTGTTCAATATATTCATCAATGACTTGGATGAGGAGATAGAGTGTACTGTCAGCAAGTTTGCTGATGACACCAAACTGACACACCAGAAGGCCATGCTGCCATTCAGCGGGACCTGGACAGGCTGGAGAGTTGGGCGGGGAGAAATTTGATGAAATATAACAAGGACAAGTGTAGAGTCTTGCATCTGGGCAAGAACAACCCCAGGTACCAGTATAGGTTGGGAAATGACCTGTTGGAGAGCAGCGTAGAGGAAAGGGACCTGGGAATCCTGGTGGACAGCAGGATGACCATGAGCCAGCACTGTGCCCTCATGGCCAAGAAGGCCAATGGCATCCTGGGGTGTATTAGAAGGGGGATGGTTAGTAGGTCGCGAGAGGTTCTCCTCCCCCTCTACTCTACCCTGGTGAGACCCCATCTGGAATATTGTGTCCAGTTCTGGGCCCCTCAGTTCAAGAAGGACAAGGAACTGCTTGAGAGAGTCCAGGGCAGGGCTACCAAGATGATGAAGGGAGTGGAGCATCTCCCATACGAGGAAAGGCTGAGGGATTGGGTCTCTTTAGCTTGGAGAAGAGGAGACTGAGGGGTGACCTTATTAATGTTTATAAATATGTAAAGGGTGAGTGTCAGGAGGATGGAGCCAGGCTCTTCTCAGTAACATCCAATGATAGGACAAGGGGCAATGGGTGCAAGCTGGAACAAGGAGGTTCCACTTAAATATGAGGAAAAATTTCTTCACAGTGAGAGTGACTGAACACTGGAAGGGGCTGCCCAGGGAGGTTGTGGAGTCTCCTTCTCTGGAGACGTTCAAAACTCACCTGGACGTGTTCCTGAGTGACCTGATCTAGGTGTTCCTGCTCCAGCAGGGGGATTGGACTAGATGAGCTTTTGAGGCCCCTTCCAATCCCTGATATTGTGTGATTCTGTGATTTACTACTTTATAGGACTAAGAAGGAACAGGTGCAGTGTTTTGTTTCCACTTTGTGTCTGCTTGGGTTCATTTAATCCAGTTGCTTTCAGAAGCCTGAATAGCTGAGACTGAGTGTCAGAGGGGAGAGAGCAACCTCGTTCCTTCAGAGCCAGAATAACAGCTAAGAAACCTGGACAAGAATTCTCAGTTTTGCAGAGAGATCATAATGCTTTGGAGGAGTGGGGGGAGTTGCTTCACAATAACATTTCTTTTGATCTTTTGTAATTAAGCATGCTAACTTTTGCAGGTGAAAAGTGCAGCACCAGTTTATGTACTTAATTGGATGAAGGACTTAAATACAGCTGCAATTTTTATAACCTCTCTCTCCTGTGAATGCTTCAGCTGCCTCTTCACCTACCTTTCCTTTTTATTTTAAATAGTTGCACATATCGGTTGACAAGCTGCAAATGGTCTCACCATTCAGTTTTCCTATTAACTGGCAAATTAGAAACTGCTTCCATTTTCCAAGTGCGGTATTTTGCTGACGGCTTGCTTCGATTTGGTGGTTGAAAACTCTCTTAACAGCCACACAGGATATAACTATCAAGTCACACTAATGTTTTTCTATATCAAACAAAAAGCTGTGGAGGCTGAGCAGCATTTGTTTGTGGGTTTATACGCGTTTTCCTTTAGTGATCATGAACCAGTTAGAAAAACAAGTTTTTCTGGGGAAATTAAAATTTTACTGCAGAATCTTGCAAAAGCGTGGTTGGAGCAGAGCAACCAGTTCAGGTAAAGAGCTTGCTTTCTTTGGTCAGATTTGGAAAAGAAATCCTGAATAAATCTGTTTCTGCGTTGTGATCCCATGACTGTGCCTTCTGTGCCAGCAGCCATTACTTTGGTTTCACTTACAGAATGCCAAGCTGGATTCTTTCTGGGACCAGAAAATCCAAAATTCCTTCAGAAAGCATAAGATTGATAAAATTTCCTGACTTCTTGCCAGAGTTACATTCAAAGTTTGAGATTTCTAAACCAATATATCCCCAAAATCACTCAATTGAGAGTCTGTGATTAATTGTTCTAAAGCACACAAGGCAGTTGCTGGCAGTCATCCTCTGCTGTCTTGAAATATCTGTAAAGTGTGTTTAGCCTATGAAAGCTTGGATGTAGACTGAAACAGGAATTTTTTTTCCTTAGTCTTCACAACCAGGCAGAACTCCTTTCAGCAGACCACGATTGTCGCATCAGCGCCATTATATCTTCTTCAGATTATTTCTGATAGTGATATTGGATACTGGGAGGGATTCCAAGTGCTTTAAGTTGTCCTAGAGAGAGTGTAACTGGAACCACTGAAGATCTACAATTATGTTTAAACCTCTTTTTGATTCCTACCACAGTCTCTTTCTCTCCCCACTTCTCAGCATAAGAATCGAGTCAGATGTTTCCCATGTATTTTATGTTTAAAAGCTATCAATGACAAATCTTACACAGTGTTTGATTTAGATGCTGTCTTATACAGAAATATCTGACTCAACAAAGGGAAGATGATTTTTCTGACATAGTGAACTTTCAGTAAGAGTAAAGTCAATGGCTGCTAAAATACTTTCTAGGCATTTGCATTACTTGGCTGCTTTAATAGGTACATTTTAAGCACTTCGTTGCTGAATGAATTGAATTCTTCTCCCTTCTACTCTTCATTTAACTCTGCTCTTTATTTTTTTTTAAGAGCCTGCATCTGTATAAGCCCTTGAGTACCATTCAATTGTATCAGTTTATGGAGAGCTTGTAATAAGTTTGGAGTAGCTTTTAGTCTTTGAATTCAGGCATGAAGTGGCCTTAATGAGCAAATTCTGGAAATGGATATATGCCCGGTGAATACTGACTACTCCTCCCTGTTCCTAGCACGAGCTTCCACCTAAAAGAAGGCTAAGCAGTTACCAGCATGTCTTGTAGGAGAGAATTTGTTAAACTTGCCAAAAACTGTTGGAATGGGTGCTGCTATGTGCCTTATCTCATAATTCAAGAAATGCCTACAGGAAGGTGGTGTGTGCCCTACAGCAAAAGCATGTGTTAAGCAGGGCTTTCTCCCTGGTAATCGCAGCAATGGGAGGAACCAGGAGAAGGTTGCAATTTTTATATATATTATTTTTTTATAGGTCATCTGTTTCTTGTAGAGTTCTGGTTTATATAAATATATACATACATATATATTTATATGCATGCAGTATATATATTCTTAAATTTTGTAGAGTTTTTTTTCTTTGCCTCCCCCATTTTTATTTGAGATGACTGATGTATATAGTTAGCTTATAGACAAAAAGCACTTCCAGACACCTTTTTAGCTCTGTTATGTTGATTTCATGCTATAAGCTAATTGTCTGGTGATCCCATGGGGCACATGTTGATCTGTCTATACATTGGTGGACATTAGCATTTTATAAAGGTTGAGCAGGATTTTGCTGGGGCCAAAGCATCTGCTCCCTACTCCACAGAACTGTAATTGCATGTTCAGGTTTAGACTAACAGAATCTTATAGGTGTAATCCTGCAGAAGAATATGGAGACTTTTCACTCAAGGTCATTACCTAAATGTCTCTCTAGCTGGGATTGAAATATTTGTAATGAGATGAAAAACATTTGAAAACTTATTAACAGGAAACAATTTATGTTCAAAGACTGGATATAAAATTATTTTAATCCTTTTATAATGGACAGCATGATGCAGAGAAGCAGCATTGCTCCCTGTAGAAAGGTAGTGAGCATCTTACACAATTTCTCTTCTGTCTCATTTTGAGAAGTCTTCTCTTTAAGCTAGGTGACTATGGAAGCCTACCAGTAGACAATGTTGGCAGCTCAGTACTGTCATGTATGGACTTGTCGTCAAAGTTTCAACAGTCGGTTTATAGCTACAAAATTGGACTACAGATCCAGATTGTAGCCCAAACTCATGTGTTAAGGTGGGATTTTGGATCTTCTATCTAAAACTGCAGTTGGTATGGTTGAATATTCCACCAAAAGGCTGGAATTACTATTAGCAAGAACACATGCTACTAACACTGATGCTGTGTGTAAAACAGACTTTCTAAATCATGTGTACCTATATAAAATATATAAATGGATCTCATGTCCTGCTGCCACATTCCTCATTTTCCTAGCGTGAAATCAGAGGGCTTAAGACTTCTAATTAAGACACTAGAGAAAGGAATGGTTGGCTTTGCTAGTGCAAATTAGATTGAGAGCAAAGAGGTTCTGCTCTTCTATTTGCTTGTTAGGGTAGTGGTTTGATTAAATCATTTTCTTGAGACAAAGAACTAATATTGCTTTGAAGTGGGGAGGGGGACACAGAGTGTGTATTAGCTGCATATCCAAAAGGTAACAAAAATGTTCTGTTTGAGAGGGGAGAAAGTATCTGATAGAAGTAGGTGTGTTTGTGGAAGCAATGGAAAAATATGTAATTTATACGAAGCAGAATTGCTGAGTTTGTTCCTCCATGGGCTAAAGATGATCTAGTTATTTAGAGTTCTTCAGAGATGTTTGTGAATTTGGGACACTGTGAGTATTTTGTATGAAAATGTTTTTATGTGTGACATTGTTCCTCATATTCCCTCAGCTTTGTCAGATTTAAGGTGGAAAAGATACAGAGCAGTTTAAATTCAAATAAATCTGAATGCGTGTATCTCAGTTTAATCCTTGTTTTCAACACAATTTTCAAATGTAGAGGAATTAAAGCAAGATGTTTTCTTCCCCTGTCCCTTCTATAGATTAGCATTATTCAAATGGTGGTGGAATTATGCAATCCTCTAGTGAATTTAAAAGACGCAAACAAAGCTGTGGGTTTATCTGCCATCTACATTCCAAGATTAAACTGGATTTCAAACACAACGAGACATCTAGTATCTCATGGGGTCTTAACTGGTGCTTGTAGCAATGCAGCCTTCGTGACAGCAGGTGGGGAGGTACAATGTGGGTTGCAGCAGAGCCCAGAGAGCAGTACTGAAGTCTGCAGTCTCTGGTGGCACAAATGGGCATTCACTGCAGAGGGGCTCTGCTGCCTTACACTTCATGAGGATTTTGTGCTTTAAAAAACTTTCTTTGAAACGCATATTCTCCCTCAGATGTCAGCTCCAGTTCTTCAGGTCAAATAAGAGCTGCAAAATTAACTTCTTCCCATGCGCTTTTGTTACTGCACCCCTGAATAACAAAAGCAACCAAACTTGAACCAAATGAAATAGCTACAAATCAAGGTTATGCTCTGCATTGTGGGGAAATAAAATCAGGATTTTTATTTTGATTGCTTGCTTTCTTTACCTGTGGTTTGCATGGGTAAATGCAAATGGTGGGGAAACACTTGTTTTGCACTGATTGATCATGTGAGTAGTAACACTTAGTAATCTGTATGTCATTGTACAGTGACAGCTTTATTTTTTAATGCAAGCCTGTTAAGAGCTCAGGGTAACTTATCAGGAAAGCAGCATACTGACGGGATTCACACAAACCAAAAAATTCACCAAGAACCTTTCTAAGCATGTTTTCTTGGACTTTTCTTTCCAGACCCAGGCATCTAACCTAAGGCTTTAGGGCAATATCCTGTCCAACTTCATAGCTCTGAGCTCTGTCCTAAAGTTAGTTCTGTCAAAAAAAAAGAGGCAGCAATGCCTCATTTAGACTTAACACCTAATAACTAAAACATAATATGGTTGTGGAAGACCAAAATTAAAAACATTTTCTCTGCTTAATTTCATACAAGGATAGGTGTATTGCTCAGAAGACAGTATCCTGCCCCAAAATCTCTTACAGTCACAGGCTAAATCTCTGCCTTTCTAGTTTGATTTCACAGGATGAAGCAAGACAAGAATGTTACACTCTAGTCCAGTTGTTGGAATACTTGTTTGGAAGACCCCGTTGTCAGTCACTCTTTGGGTATTTTATGGCAAGTGGAAAAAATTCTGCAGGAGGTTTTGAGATTCCATTGAATATCTGGAAACTTGGTACTTCTCTTACACTAGGAGAAGAGCTGGATTCACATCTTCATTTGGGATTGGGCAGGTTTGAGCTCTTGCCTCTTGAATGGAGAAAGAAAAAGTTCTCTCTATTTCAGTACAGAGTCTAAGGTGGGACACCTTCTTTTCTGTGCTGCCAGGGAGTGGAAGGCACTGCAGATAAGTGTGACACAATTTGCACTCTTGCCAGAACTGTAGTAGTGAGATGAGAGGCTCTCAATTCGTGTCGTGCTGTGTGGCCACTGCCAAAAAGAATGGAAATGGGGAAATAAGGACATACAGGATCAGTGAAAATTAGTGGTACCGAAGGTTAACAGCTTGCCCCATTTGCAACCATAGTCCTTTAATGCCTTTCCTCTCTTCTCTTCTTTTTCTGAGCAGATCTAAAAAGGCATGTTTGGGTTGCATTTTAAACGACAAGACCCAGTCTGTGTTGTAAACTCTTGCCAGCACAGGGTTTTGTTGGCTGAGAACTGGCAACATGGGATGAAACTGAGAGCTGTGCTGACACCAAAACCCTAATGTTTCTGCTTCTCAGTTGGGAAAAAAAAAAAAATAGACCACAAGTTCTTATTACTCGCACTTAACTTGAAATGTGATAACAATTCTAAGGCTAAAGGCTACAACTAAAGGCTGTGCTTGGGCAGGAACTTGATTATATATGCTGTAATTTCATTTGAGCGTTTTGTGGCTATAACATACCACCAGATACTTCAATATTGCACTTAGGCTAAGTTAACTTAATTGAATGAAAAGAAGCTTGTTTCTAAATGGCTGTCTATAGTGGGTTCCTATATATACTAAAGGAAAAGCTTTGGAAATTCAGCTTAGCTCTCCCCTGCGTTTCCCCATACAGCAATGGCTTTGGTTACTCTGTATTCAAGTGCTCATCAAAAAGGGGTGTCCTGTTTCCAGTCAGCTCTGAGACAACTTCTGTAATAAATAAAATGAATGACAATTAAAGAGCAAACAGTAGAGGTCTGGCCTCCTGTGGCTGCTCTACTGATCAGTTCATTCTCCTTTCCCAGTCATATTTGTGTTTTGCGGGTGATGGACTTTGCAGGCTCCCTCAGCAAGATGTGCATCTTGGCAGTAGAAAATAAATGCATCTGTGACCAGTGTACTCCAGCAGACTGGTTTCCCAGACAACTTCTCTGGAAGTTCTCTTGCTGAGCGCTGCCGTGGCACGGAGCAAATTCACTCAGTTATGGCAGATGTGTGTATTGTGTGTCCGGGAGCGGGAATACAGTTGTGTGTGCGCAATCTGATTCCAGATTTCATCTAGCTATGATTCAGTTGTGCCACTTAATTACAGTGTTCTCAGGTCCTCTGGAATAAATGTGGGTTTTTTAACCTACAGTCTCTAAGCTGCTGGACTAAGAATTCTGTTATAAATGAAAAGCTATTTAGGAATGTTCCTTTTTTTTTTTTTCTTTAAGTGAAAAGCACAGAACAGCATACTAAGAAAGCAATTTATTCAAAGTCAGAGGGGCAGCTCACAGTTTCAGACTGTCAGTGTGGTTTCAGTAGTTTTGAGTCTTTTTTTGATTAGGAGTCGGGTGGGAGGGGAGTTGATTGTTTTTTTTTTCTTAATGAACTCCAGGTTGTGAGCCACCTCATCTGAAGTACTCGGTGTTCACACAGCAGCCAGGCTGATGTGTCTAAGGTACATGACAGCTTTTCATACAGAATCCACATAAACAATAAGGTAACTCAGGAAGTGTTGTGTGTTGTGATCTGTTATTTTCTGTCTCTTCTGAAAGTAAAGAAAACACTGAAAAACAGATTGTGTGCCCTTGGGATAGGATTTCACTGCTCTTGTCTAAAAACATTATGAAATGTGTAGTTTTGGGAAAGGGACTTGAGCATATAAATGTGTTTTATCTTCTTTTCAGCTCTTGTACTTCTAAGCAATAATCTATAAAATTAAGTGCTGTTATGGAAGTCAAAATTGAAAAGCTTTCCTTTACTAAACAATGAAATCCATGTAAGTAAAATTTAACCTGTAAAAATGAGTCCTATACTAAAAGAAAAAAAAATATATAAAAAATAATTTGTACCTGGGGAAATTGCAAATGTTGATTTACATAAATTGTATCGAATGCATTACAGCTCCAGTATGTTTGATGAGACCCATTAACCAGAATATAACAATGTCCATATTTAATGAGTACAGGGACAAACCAAACAGAAATTTTGCCAAGCTTGCTTAGTGATTTGCATCCGAGCAGGTAGTGGTAGGATCTGTTTTCTTTGAGCTGTTTGGACATCATGAAATGATTCACTGTTTATTGTGGGTCACCAGGAACTCCTGGTGGTTGTGACATAATTTTGTTTTGTAACTTTTAATCTTCTACAAAGTATTGGGCTGTTCAGGAGTGTTTTGCATGTGGCAGATTGAAGGGTTTGAAGCAGCTGTTTTTATGGCTTGAGTGTCTTTATGTGACTGAGAAGCAGGAGTCTCACTTTCTCCCATCCAATGGCTCCATCCTGTCAAAAGCTGTTCTGTGTATAATCAATGAGCTGTGCCACGGGACAGAAGAGGAGATGCAGGGGGTAGCTGCAAAACCCAGTCCTCCCTAACACTCCAGTCTAGCTGCTGTCCCCGTTGCCTCTAGGGACAGGATTGATCTTGTGTCTTGGCACAGGGCTGTGGGCCTTGAGGAAGGCTAGTTAGGAAGGGGGTATGATTAGAAATTGTCCTGAGAATGGGATAAAGGTGGAACACACTGGCTTTCAAAGCTGCTGGCCGCAGTGCGAGAAAATCTGAAGTCTGATGTTAATTACTTTCTCATGAGAGAAAGGTAACCAGTTCTGTTCACCAAACTGTGCAGATGAATACCCCAGTTACAGTGATACTGGAAAAAAGGAGAACGTCCCAGCTAGCATGTGGATTTTTGGGAAGTCAGAGGCAGCTGGAGTATTTGAACCTCAAATGTCTCACTGTGCTGTTTTTCAGTGCCCATGGTGGAAATGCCCAGACACTAGAGACCAAGCAGCATGATCCCCACCAGGACCCAGGCTATGCTGTGCCTGTTTAGTGGAAACCACAAAATGCCACACAAGTTCAGTTGTGTCTGGAGCAGCAGCCAAGCAGGGGTACTAGGGAACTAAGTGGTGGGGTTATGTGTGTTTAACGCAGTACTTTTGTATTTGGGCACCTGTTGAAGCTAGCAGAAAGTACATTGTAAGCATTTCCAGAGTTTCCACTACAACCTTCTGATCTCAGCATTTGACATAAATTTCCTTCTAACTAAACTAGTTTTATATGTTAGGGAAGCAGAGATAAAGAATGTGTGATGACCATATTTTTTTTACAAAATAAACTCATCTTGTATTCCCTTATTTATATNAGAACAGCATACTAAGAAAGCAATTTATTCAAAGTCAGAGGGGCAGCTCACAGTTTCAGACTGTCAGTGTGGTTTCAGTAGTTTTGAGTCTTTTTTTGATTAGGAGTCGGGTGGGAGGGGAGTTGATTGTTTTTTTTTTCTTAATGAACTCCAGGTTGTGAGCCACCTCATCTGAAGTACTCGGTGTTCACACAGCAGCCAGGCTGATGTGTCTAAGGTACATGACAGCTTTTCATACAGAATCCACATAAACAATAAGGTAACTCAGGAAGTGTTGTGTGTTGTGATCTGTTATTTTCTGTCTCTTCTGAAAGTAAAGAAAACACTGAAAAACAGATTGTGTGCCCTTGGGATAGGATTTCACTGCTCTTGTCTAAAAACATTATGAAATGTGTAGTTTTGGGAAAGGGACTTGAGCATATAAATGTGTTTTATCTTCTTTTCAGCTCTTGTACTTCTAAGCAATAATCTATAAAATTAAGTGCTGTTATGGAAGTCAAAATTGAAAAGCTTTCCTTTACTAAACAATGAAATCCATGTAAGTAAAATTTAACCTGTAAAAATGAGTCCTATACTAAAAGAAAAAAAAATATATAAAAAATAATTTGTACCTGGGGAAATTGCAAATGTTGATTTACATAAATTGTATCGAATGCATTACAGCTCCAGTATGTTTGATGAGACCCATTAACCAGAATATAACAATGTCCATATTTAATGAGTACAGGGACAAACCAAACAGAAATTTTGCCAAGCTTGCTTAGTGATTTGCATCCGAGCAGGTAGTGGTAGGATCTGTTTTCTTTGAGCTGTTTGGACATCATGAAATGATTCACTGTTTATTGTGGGTCACCAGGAACTCCTGGTGGTTGTGACATAATTTTGTTTTGTAACTTTTAATCTTCTACAAAGTATTGGGCTGTTCAGGAGTGTTTTGCATGTGGCAGATTGAAGGGTTTGAAGCAGCTGTTTTTATGGCTTGAGTGTCTTTATGTGACTGAGAAGCAGGAGTCTCACTTTCTCCCATCCAATGGCTCCATCCTGTCAAAAGCTGTTCTGTGTATAATCAATGAGCTGTGCCACGGGACAGAAGAGGAGATGCAGGGGGTAGCTGCAAAACCCAGTCCTCCCTAACACTCCAGTCTAGCTGCTGTCCCCGTTGCCTCTAGGGACAGGATTGATCTTGTGTCTTGGCACAGGGCTGTGGGCCTTGAGGAAGGCTAGTTAGGAAGGGGGTATGATTAGAAATTGTCCTGAGAATGGGATAAAGGTGGAACACACTGGCTTTCAAAGCTGCTGGCCGCAGTGCGAGAAAATCTGAAGTCTGATGTTAATTACTTTCTCATGAGAGAAAGGTAACCAGTTCTGTTCACCAAACTGTGCAGATGAATACCCCAGTTACAGTGATACTGGAAAAAAGGAGAACGTCCCAGCTAGCATGTGGATTTTTGGGAAGTCAGAGGCAGCTGGAGTATTTGAACCTCAAATGTCTCACTGTGCTGTTTTTCAGTGCCCATGGTGGAAATGCCCAGACACTAGAGACCAAGCAGCATGATCCCCACCAGGACCCAGGCTATGCTGTGCCTGTTTAGTGGAAACCACAAAATGCCACACAAGTTCAGTTGTGTCTGGAGCAGCAGCCAAGCAGGGGTACTAGGGAACTAAGTGGTGGGGTTATGTGTGTTTAACGCAGTACTTTTGTATTTGGGCACCTGTTGAAGCTAGCAGAAAGTACATTGTAAGCATTTCCAGAGTTTCCACTACAACCTTCTGATCTCAGCATTTGACATAAATTTCCTTCTAACTAAACTAGTTTTATATGTTAGGGAAGCAGAGATAAAGAATGTGTGATGACCATATTTTTTTTACAAAATAAACTCATCTTGTATTCCCTTATTTATATTAAAAAAATGAACAAAAGCTCAGTGTAATTTATTTTTATAAATTATGAGAATCATTATATGACTTTTACCTCAGTTTGCCTAGTTTTCCACTTACAAAGTGAAAAGACAGATTAAGAATTGGCACTAGAACTTCCAACCGGGCTCTGGAAATACAGCTGTCCAGCTGGCTCTGACTCCTTCCTCCAAATGAAAAAATGCTACGATCTGAAGTCTAAAGAGCTGGGTGTTTGCTGCATGTAAAGCAGAGGGGGCTGCACTTTTTGTATCTGCAGCCCTGCCTATGCAGACAAACAAATAATCCATTCTGGCAGCAACAGACTTAATCAGACAAGATAAAGGACTGCAGCTACTGAAAACTCAAGGGACATTCTAGAGTAATCCTGGGTCTGCATATTCTGCAATTCTGAGAATTCTAAATTCAACTAGAAAATAGTTAGAATACTTAATACCTGGAAAGATGCAAGAAGGTACGACTTTAAAAAAATATACACCTGTACATACTCATTTGCAGGATACTTCTGATGAGTAAATTGTTAAAATGATGATTTGTATTCATTTATACTTATGAATGCTTGTAGGTTTTTTAACACCAAAAAGGGGGGGTGAACTACAGGCTTTTTGTTCAGTGGGAAGTTTACGACTTGTAAAGAATCTATTTTCTTACATTTTCAAACAAAAGCAGAGGGCATATCAGGTTTCCTGTAAAAAGAAAATCATGTAGGAGAGCTCAGAGCTCTTGGGTGACAAAAATTCTTTTGGTTTGACTAAAATCAAAGTATGTCACCCTAATTTGACTTCTTATGAATTTTATGGAACTTTTAAAATCAGTTTAATTCAGACATGTTGGTTTGGAGCAAAATGAAAATGTTCTACTCTCAAAACTGTCAAAGCAGGATTCTTTTAATGTTTATCTTGTGCTTCCAAAATGAGACTTTTTTTGGAATAGCTTAAATAGAAAGATTGATGAAAATGNGGGTGACAAAAATTCTTTTGGTTTGACTAAAATCAAAGTATGTCACCCTAATTTGACTTCTTATGAATTTTATGGAACTTTTAAAATCAGTTTAATTCAGACATGTTGGTTTGGAGCAAAATGAAAATGTTCTACTCTCAAAACTGTCAAAGCAGGATTCTTTTAATGTTTATCTTGTGCTTCCAAAATGAGACTTTTTTTGGAATAGCTTAAATAGAAAGATTGATGAAAATGTTTTCCATATGAAAAACAAAGTTGGCAAATCCCAGCATGTTTTTTAAGGTCATATCTAAAACCACAGGAATTGTCGTTTAACTTTACCTGGCAGCCAGGACAACAGAGCTGCTTGCTCACTCTTCAGTCTGCCAGAAGGGTGGGGAGAAGAGGAAGAAAAGAAAGGAAAAGAGGGGAAAAAAGAAACCAAACCTGGTGGATTGAGATAAAGACAGTTTAATAGCACAATAACAGAAAAGTAAAATAACAGTAATAATAATGACACAAGTCACTCTCACCACCCAGCAAATTGGCAGTGTCCCAAGAAATGATGACAGATCTCCCTCCTGACACCCCCACTTATATACTGAGCATGACACCTATGATACAGAGCATTCCGTTGGCTGTTCCATTGCTCTGTTTATATTCCTTCTCAGCTTCTATGTGAAGCTGAAAAAAGAGTCCTTGAAAAGCATAAGCATCACCTAGCAACAAATTAAAAAATATGCATTGTTGACACATTTTTTTTATGGCAATCACTAGAAAGAAGATTAATTCTTACTGGTTGAAACCAGAACAACAGGGAATAAAAACATAATGTGGAGGTTGGGGTTTCAGACTCAATAAAAGAGTTCTGCAGCACAATTAAAATGTGTACACTTTAAAGAGTGTTTCATAATGTGTGAGAGTGCATTTTCAAGGTTTTTCATCATTTATCTAATCAAAAAATAATTTCGCCTCTTTGCATGTGAACCCATCTGCAGGCAAGCAAAATTCAAGTTGGTAGTGATGGCAGGATGATCTCCAAGAATGGAAGGTGAGCATCTCTGTACCCTCTCTGCCCTGCCTACTCCCCTCCCTCAGACTCCCCGTGATCTCCCTGGGGAAAAAGTCTGTAGTAGGCTTTCCTCCTAGTGGTAACAATGGTTGCTGGCATAAGCCCATCCACAGCATTACTTCTACTTGGCAGGTATCACAGAGTCTTTGAGTCTACCTGGGTCAGAGCAGGTTGCCTGGGACCATGTCTGTGGGCTTTGAATATCTCCAAGGATGGAGACCTCACAATGTCTCTGGACAACCTGTCCTAAAATCACATAATTATAGAATGGTTTGGACTGGAAGAGACCTTTAGAGGTCATCTAGTTCCAACCCTCCTACAATAAGCAGGGACATTTTCAACTAGACACAGAGCATCATCCAACCTGATCTTAAATGTTTCCAGGCATGGGGCATCTAGCACATCTCTGGACAGCCTGTTCCAGTGTTTCACCACCTTCATTGTAAAAAATTTCTTCCTTNTTTAACACCAAAAAGGGGGGGTGAACTACAGGCTTTTTGTTCAGTGGGAAGTTTACGACTTGTAAAGAATCTATTTTCTTACATTTTCAAACAAAAGCAGAGGGCATATCAGGTTTCCTGTAAAAAGAAAATCATGTAGGAGAGCTCAGAGCTCTTGGGTGACAAAAATTCTTTTGGTTTGACTAAAATCAAAGTATGTCACCCTAATTTGACTTCTTATGAATTTTATGGAACTTTTAAAATCAGTTTAATTCAGACATGTTGGTTTGGAGCAAAATGAAAATGTTCTACTCTCAAAACTGTCAAAGCAGGATTCTTTTAATGTTTATCTTGTGCTTCCAAAATGAGACTTTTTTTGGAATAGCTTAAATAGAAAGATTGATGAAAATGTTTTCCNGATGAAAATTTTTTCCGTATGAAAAACAAAGTTGGCAAATCTTTATGTTGGTTCTCTCCAAAATAAGGTTTTACTCTTACACTGTTGTTCAGCATGTTTTTTAAGGTCATATCTAAAACCACAGGAATTGTCGTTTAACTTTACCTGGCAGCCAGGACAACAGAGCTGCTTGCTCACTCTTCAGTCTGCCAGAAGGGTGGGGAGAAGAGGAAGAAAAGAAAGGAAAAGAGGGGAAAAAAGAAACCAAACCTGGTGGATTGAGATAAAGACAGTTTAATAGCACAATAACAGAAAAGTAAAATAACAGTAATAATAATGACACAAGTCACTCTCACCACCCAGCAAATTGGCAGTGTCCCAAGAAATGATGACAGATCTCCCTCCTGACACCCCCACTTATATACTGAGCATGACACCTATGATACAGAGCATTCCGTTGGCTGTTCCATTGCTCTGTTTATATTCCTTCTCAGCTTCTATGTGAAGCTGAAAAGAGTCCTTGAAAAGCATAAGCATCACCTAGCAACAAATTAAAAAATATGCATTGTTGACACATTTTTTTTATGGCAATCACTAGAAAGAAGATTAATTCTTACTGGTTGAAACCAGAACAACAGGGAATAAAAACATAATGTGGAGGTTGGGGTTTCAGACTCAATAAAAGAGTTCTGCAGCACAATTAAAATGTGTACACTTTAAAGAGTGTTTCATAATGTGTGAGAGTGCATTTTCAAGGTTTTTCATCATTTATCTAATCAAAAAATAATTTCGCCTCTTTGCATGTGAACCCATCTGCAGGCAAGCAAAATTCAAGTTGGTAGTGATGGCAGGATGATCTCCAAGAATGGAAGGTGAGCATCTCTGTACCCTCTCTGCCCTGCCTACTCCCCTCCCTCAGACTCCCCGTGATCTCCCTGGGGAAAAAGTCTGTAGTAGGCTTTCCTCCTAGTGGTAACAATGGTTGCTGGCATAAGCCCATCCACAGCATTACTTCTACTTGGCAGGTATCACAGAGTCTTTGAGTCTACCTGGGTCAGAGCAGGTTGCCTGGGACCATGTCTGTGGGCTTTGAATATCTCCAAGGATGGAGACCTCACAATGTCTCTGGACAACCTGTCCTAAAATCACATAATTATAGAATGGTTTGGACTGGAAGAGACCTTTAGAGGTCATCTAGTTCCAACCCTCCTACAATAAGCAGGGACATTTTCAACTAGACACAGAGCATCATCCAACCTGATCTTAAATGTTTCCAGGCATGGGGCATCTAGCACATCTCTGGACAGCCTGTTCCAGTGTTTCACCACCTTCATTGTAAAAAATTTCTTCCTTTATATCTATTCTAAATTTACCTACTTTTAGTTTAAAGTCATTACCCCTCATCCTGTTGCTACAGGCCCTATTAAAAAGACTGTCCCTGTCTTTCTTATGAGTCTGCTCTTTAAGTACTGAAAGGTCACAGTAAGGTCTCCCCAGAGCCTTCTCTTCTCCAGGCTGAACAACTCCAACTCTCTCAGCCTGTCCTCATAGCAGAGGTGCTCCAGCTCTCTGAGCATTTTTGTGGCTTGCTCTGGACCTGCTCCATGTCTGTCTTGTACTGAGAAACACCTCCAATGTTCAACCTCCCTCATGGTAAAAAAAAAAAAGTGGTTTTCTGTTTTTCAGCTTGTGCCCATTGTCTCTTATCCTCCTACCAGGCACCACTAAGAAGAGTCTGGCTCTATCATCTTTGCACCCTCCTATCAGGTATTTGTATACATTAATAAGATCCCCCCCTGAGACTTCTCGTCTCCAGGATAGCCAGTCCCAGCTCTTTCAGCCTCTCCTTGTATGGCAGATGCTCCAGTACCTTTATGATCTTGCTGGACTCTTGAGGAAATCCCTATCTGTCTTGTGTTGGGGCACCCAGAACTGGAGACAGCACTCCCACAGCTGGCAGAGATGAAGAGTCACCTTCCTCCATATGGCCTGAATATATAACAACATAAAAGTTTTGTTAAAGGTATGTTGTGCAAGGGGTATAACGCTCCACTTTCAGGAGACTCCCTGTGTAGCTCCCCCCTTCTGTCAAAGGATGCTGGATACAGCCACCCTGCAAAACTGACTGTCACCAAAAAATTCCAGGAACGTTTGAACCCAACTCTAAGGACTACAGTGCAGAAGTCAGCTGTGATCCCAACTGCAATGCAGCTGCTTCAGCTCACCATGGCAACCATGGAGACTGTCCCTGCTGTGCCATCGGTCAGTCCAGGGTGAGTGATCTTCACTGAGCCATTAAGATAAAATTCTCTGTCCATAAAGCAACAGCTTTTCTTAAGAGCTAAATTTTTACTAGAGGAATTAATTATCTTGTCTAGGGCAATTATTTTTAAACAGAATCAGACTTAGGGCAATGATTCCATTGGTCCCATCCAAATATCTCTTACAAGTTAATACTTCTTGCAAGTTTAAAGTAAACAACCCTGCCCCCCAAAATACACCCCACCCAGCAATTTGTCACATAGGCTGGATGCACGGTCAAAATGGGCCTTTGACAGCTATCGGTGTGTGCAGAACCAATACCCTGACATCAAATCTCCACAGCCAAATTACCACAGGCAGCTCAAATATCAAATTTAACCTCAAATTTGTTGCTATAAAATTTTAAAGGTATTTAAAGCTAGGGGTTTTTTGTTGTTTTGTTTGTTTGTTTGTTTGTTATTTTAGAGCAGAGATAAAATATTGCAATTTACAGTGTTTGGCTCCAGAATTAAACTTTTTGAGCTCCTGCCTGACCACCTCTATTTCCCTTCTTTTCCCTAGAAGCCAAAGACTGTCTTGAACCAAACTGATTCTCAAATATCTTTTAATTTTTATATATATAATTATTAAAATATACAGATCTCTGGCTAAACACATCCTAAAGGTTGTTCTGAAGATATTTATAGGTGTAGAAACCAAATCCAGTCTGAATGTTTTCAGTGTTGGTGGAAGTTTGAGATCAGTGTTGGATCCGAAGGGTGATTTTAATTTGGGGGTTTTTTAATTTGGGGGTTCAGCCCATTGATGTATAGAACTAAGTTGTGTAAGATTTTGCTCTGAGCTACAGTTTCCAGTTTATAAATTCAAATTTTTTGAGCATCTAAGACTAAATTTGTAGTTTAGTCCCAGCAGTACTGAGGTCAACTCACAGACTTGCACCAAGAACCTCATAAAATCTTATGGTGTATTGTGAGGACTTTTTCTTAAATCCAAACCATATTGTTTTCAGCTGAGTTTTGTTTTAAGATTTGGATTTGTTTGGAACCAAAACTAGAATGTGAAATTCAGGCAGAATATATTTGAGAAAACTGCTCCTAGTGTGAGGACAGGAGCTCAAAAAACAAAAAAAGATTAACTGTTTAAGGGGCAAAATGCTTTACAAACACCCTTTTAAGTGCGAAGTCTATCCCGTAGAAAAAGAGCAATGAACTGCAACTGTAATAAGTCACAACCAGAATACACTTGAAATTATAGTTTTATATTATGAGAATTCTTATAGATATTATTAATATTTGCTATAATTGACAGAATTTTGACACTAAGAGGGAAGCCCTGAAATGTAGAAGAATGGCATCAACAAATAATTAAATATAATTTTGCATGTTTTTCCAACTGAAAATGACTTTGAGGAATACTGAAATTAAGTAGGAAGGCTTGATTTTTCTGTGGAAGAATTGGCCTGTGAGATGGTACCTCACTGGTGAGACAAAGTAAGACATGGGATTCTGTGGCTGACAGGAGACCAAGAGCACTGGAAGAGTTCATAGCTGCCAGAATAAGCACGTACCCTTGCACTTGAGGCTTGTAACATTGATCCTCATGCAGTTCTTCATGCTCACTCCATTTCAACTGTGAAATCACCATGGCTGATGCATGAGACTAAGTTGTGGGCATATTTCCTGTGCTTTTCACTGTTTCTGTTTTGTTCTGGGTTTTTTTTCCCCCAATATAGCTCTGCATGCTTAATTTGAGCTGTTCCTGACGTGTGAATGCAAGGAGGCTTTTTATTCTAAACTGTGGATATTGACACAGCCATTGAACACTTCATAATAGGAACATATTAGTCCCAATAATTCATCCTAATTTAGTCACTGTACTGTTACAATTATGACAATCAAGTTGAAAATTTAAACTTGTGATTAACACTGTGGATTGCTAATGTTAAATGGTAAAAATTATTATTAATAAACTTATTTTCTTCTAGTTGTCAAGGTCCTATTGGCATCAACAGCTAAGAGAGTAGTTTTGAAACATTGGAACTTGGACTGGCTTTAGACTAATTCTCAGAAGCTTTTTAATTTTAAGACATTGACAAAGTTACAAAGCCAAGAAGAGCAGACTGTCTAAAGGCAGGGTGCATACAGAACCTGACAAAGTTGTCTATGATAGCTTTCCAGAATGAATCAGGAGAAACCGCATGTCCTTATCAACTCTCAGCATTTACATTTGCTATAAGACTTCCCGAACTCTTGTCTTGTTACCCCAAGTAGCAGCTCATATGACTGTATGCTTGATGAGACATGTATAATCCAGCTGGAGAATCAGACACAGCTGGATCACTCCTAGTTGCCCTTGCCAAAGTGGTCATTTGTAAGGGTGGGCAATTTGCCCAAAAGCCTGTGACCATGGCTGGGAGGGGTCAGCCAAGCTGTTTGTCTTGGAATTTTCAATCAGATTAGGAAGTGTTCCCCAGTGAACCTATGGGAAGTGTGGTTCTATAGCAACAAATTATATTGATAAATACATGATGAGAAGGTAAACCAACGTCACATGAGGAGAGATTGGACAGAAACCAAAGTTAGTGCAGGATTGAATAAATGACAGATCAGAAGCACTCCTGAGAGTGGCTCTGCAACAGTGTCACATACACAACCATCATCTCCAGGCCAAAAGTTTCTGATTTCAAGGGTGATTACAGTAGCCAACTCCTCTTCCCATATGCATGGCTTTTTGTTTCTAGATTGGTTTGTGGTTCGATTTTGGGTTTGGGGTTTTTTTTCTTTTTTTNCTAAGCATCTAATTTGAATCAACTGTGGGAGAAGAGAGGACTGAAGGTAAAGTAGTGCTTTTTATTATTCAGGTTGTTGTTAATTGCTCTTTTCACCTCACAACATTTAAATGAAATATTCACGCAGTCAGGTCAGTTGTAATTCAATCAGAAACCCATCCAACTACCCTGAGGAATCCCATCAGGCTCCTTACGCAGCAAGAAAGAATTTTAATTAGAAATTTGAAATAAGCTTTCCTCCAGTTTTGCCAGGAACAAAATGGGCTGGTGCTTAGAGCCTCCATATGGGGAATTAAAGCCCCTGCAAAAAAATCAGCATTTAAAGAAACATCTAGAATTCAAGAATTTGATAACTGAGTCTATATTTGCACTTTCTGATTAGTGCCGGTGAAGAATACTAATGATTTGCAAATACATTTCTAGGTGCAAAGTACAGTACCACTTCTGCTGCATCTGTATTTTTAAAAGCTCTGTCTTATACTAAAAAATGATGAATTTTTTACGTGCACACAAAGCTATATTTGAAGATGCAGCTAATAAAAAATAGGAGGTAGAAAACAATCTGAATGAAAATGAATATTTAGGCATTTTAAATGGTGTTAGCCCTAATAGGTATGTTGAATTGTTAGAAGACTCCGAGTAAGAAGGTTGCCCCAGCCTCAGGGCAAGAGGTGCAGAAACAGAGTCAATTCCCACCATTTAGAAACCATGATTCTTAAACCAGTGACTAATTTTGAAGTGTATGTTTCAACTCTTATAATTCTGAAGAGGATGGCAGGGGGAAGTTATCCTGCATTAAGTTGCTGTAGAGTTAGTCAATCAGGCTTTCTAATCTTTAACAACTTTGACAGCTGGAAACTTCCTGAACCAAGCCAGTTCTGATGCTTGTGCAGCATTTGACATCTGTTGTAAATGTGAGTACAGCTCAATGGCTGACCCTGTTACAGCAGCATCGTGCATCACACTCCTCAGCCCAAGCAAGACAGCCAAGAGGTGGTAGCCAAATAGCAAGGAGTGAGGGGTGGGGTTTGTGGTTTGGTTTTGTGGGGTTTTTTTTTGTGTCTTGCTTTAAAGTTTAAACAGAGCTTGAAGGGAAATGAAATAGCCACTTCACTTAGACTGCTTTTCCATTTGCCTCCTGACCTTTATGTCCATGACTTGTTTTCCCTCTGCTAATCTCTTCCTTAAAAACTCCTTTCAAACAATACAGAGCATTCCCTCACCTTAAAATATAATGGCTTAAAGTTAACACTTACAGACCACAGACCAGCTAATTTTGTCATCTTTTTCCTAACTTTGCTACCTTGGAAACCTAACGCTTTGTGCCTATACCATTTGCATTTAATTAGTGACAAGCACAGTATGATCTCATTTTGGAGACTTCTCCAAGCCCTTTGCTCAAGGGCCCTTTGCTGTTTTATTTGTCAATGAGATACAGGACTTGCACCTCACTGTTTGAATTTCCAAAGCAGACAATTGCTCCAGACCTTCCAGAAGGACAGGTGGCAAAGAAAAATGCAAAACTGTAGGCGGGATCCTTAACTTACCAAAAATGGCAGAAACACCATTGACTAGACTTACAGGATCAGTTAATGATTAGGACAGTATACAAATAGCATAAATAAGAAATATCAGATGTCCTTGCCTTACCCTTAGGACAGCCTTTCTCTGTGCTCCAAAATTGTTAAGTTTATGAAACTGAGCTTCCACTTTGAAGTTTTTTATCTTCTGCTGCTTAGGATTGCTAGAGCTCAGCTAGGGCTGAGCCTGATTATATTCAGGGTGAGTCTGAACATACAGCTAAAACCAAAAAACGACAATTCTGTAATTTGCTTCAGCAAAAGTAAGGGCTTAGTCATAAGTTTTTCTGGTGTGGTTTTTGGCGTGGGTTTTTTTCCCCTCATCCACCCTCTCCATGTATCGTACGGCTTGCTGGCACGCGCCTCGCACACACTCACTGAAATGGGAGTCGGGAGCAAGGTTTTGTGTTAGCGCATGAGTTACAGCATTTAAGGCATGCATCTTGTTTTCATGTTTGAAAAGAGGACTTCCTAGTATAGCTATATAATTGAGCTGTGTCTTACATAAAATGTGAGGTTTTCTTGACTAGAATTATTCTCATTTCACAAAGATCCTGCAGCTTGGTTTTGTATGGAAACAAAATCAGCTTAAAATTAGTTAATTTCTTGACAGAGGAATTTAGGAAATTAATATATTTGTATGGCAACTGTATCCATTAACAGAATAAATTTTCCTTCAGGGACATCTCACTGATTTTTTACAACCAGTTTCACATTTGATTCAAGTTCTTTGGAGCATGTTATCTCAGATATTTCATAGGAATGACAGCAAAATGTTTAGCAAGTTGTGCTTGAATATCAGCATTTTTAGTTCTCCATATTTTAAAAGACTTAAGATCGTGTTTAAATTGTAGTTAAAGTATAACATTCTTGATAGCACTCTGAACTACATAATGTGTCCCAGTTCAATATGCAGAGCAGAAGATCAGGTTGTAATCACTATTATACTCCAAAGGTTGTTTTTAATTAATAAGAGCAAAGTGATTCCAATGAAAAGGAGAAAGATTATTTAAACAAAAGCTCTGAATCTAAAGAGAGTTCAAATACCTAATCCCAAGGGAGTTCATAAAAATTCTTAAGGAACTAATGAAGAAAAGAACAAAGGTTTGAGGGTTTCATGGAAGCAGAATTTCTCTACCTGTTCTCCCTTGGCCAGGGCCTCTTCTGCTGGTTTCTTTACCAAGGGCTCACTGGGTTGCGTTGAATGGGAACTCTCACAATCTGCCATCATAACCAACAGTCCCTGTCTATTATACTGGTGATTTAAAGAATAAAATAATTTTTACAAAAGATGTCAGAGGGGATTAAAGACTTAGCTAAAAAAATTATATTATCTACAGTACAAAATGGTACCGCACACAATGCTATAGGTAAGAACATTGTAGCTTCCATGGGTATTGGATCAATTTGCTCTCCATCCTCAGATGTTCATTCCTACAAAAGGTATAGATTCAATATTTAGCATATATGAAGTACAGGATATAACAACAAAAAAGGTAAACATTGCTGCCACTTTTGGATTGCAGCTTATGTGATGGGACAAGTACTTTATATGCAGAGAAAATGTCATTTAAGGTCTCTATCAACATAATAATTCTGACTAGACATTAGTCACAGTGGCAAAAACACTTTTCAGGCTGTGTATGAAATATTTTCTCTTGTCTGCTTAAGAAACCTTAACCAGAGAGGAAGTTGTCTGTTCATCCTTTCCTCAATATACATGAAGTAATAACAGTGATACGCCTTGAGATTATCATACAGAGGTTTTTCTGACAGCTAAGAGCAGCTGCGCCATAAACAAAGCAAGTACAGAAGCACATTGCGTGTTCCCTAGAGAAACTAAATCTCTTCTGCTACTTCCCATTGCTCAGCTTACCCAGCATGTCTCAAGCCACATCTAATTACCATTTCTACCTCTCATTGAATCCAAAGAGGCATTATTGTATCAGACAAAACATGCATCCTATTTCTGTGTTGGTCATGTATTACTGCTCCCATTTCCCTCCCATCCGAGCTTTTCCCAGATGTGTTCCTTCAGCTGGATCTCACTTGCTCATAGCTTTGCACGTGAATGCACATTTCCAGGTCACTGAAGTGGCTTCTGCTGCTTTATTATAACTTGTAGAAACATAAATGGTAAATGTATCCTATTATTTTCCTGCTACTTTCTCTTTTATATGATTTTTTTTTCCCTATCACTGTTTTAGAGACCTCATAGGCATGAAAAATTGATTTTACCCTTTTCTCTTTGAGTTATGTGCAACGTGTGTAGATGTACACAAAAAAGAGCATTTATGAAGCCGAAATATGTTGAGTAGATCTCTAAGTCAACCTAAAGAATGACAGGTATTTATTTTTCTGGCTATACTCTGTTTGCTAAACTTACCCACTCTTGAAAGCCAATATACCTGGTTGCTTCAAAGATACTGGTTTGAGAACTAGCTGATGTAAAGGCTAGAGGAAGAACTAGGATAACTGGGTTTGGGGCATTCAAACCACCAATGCTAGTTAGTGTCCTGCTTTGGTACAAACCTTTTTATTTCCTATGAGTGAAACACAGGAGAGAACAGCTCTTTGCACGGCAACTGCTTTGACTCATTGTGGCACTTGGCCTGGGTCACCTTTCATCACTGAATTCAGAGTGGGCAAATTGAAATACCTCGTATTAAATATCTCACACACAAAGCTCTGTCATTGTCACTGAAAAGGAATAGGTATTCTATTTTCCTTTTTAATTCCAGAAGGACCTTCAATATCCTTTTTTAGCTGTAGTTGGGAAAAAGGTCAGCAAGGCGGATCAAGAAGAGACTGGAATTAAAATAATTTTATGATTTCAAAGAGGCACTGGCACTGTAAAGACTCTGCTCCAAGTTAATACCAGGAGGCAGATCCATAACAGATAATAAAACAACAGATCTCCCACACTGAAATATCTCCTGTCTTCACCATGGCCAATGTTTTCTGAAAAACTGAAAGGAAGTGAGCCAGTGAAACTTTCAGGCTGTGAGGCTCCTTTTCCTAAAGCCTGTCTGGTATCTTCCAAAAGATGGAAGAAAATTCCTTGAAAAAGGTCAGAATGACGGAGCTTTATTTAGTTCATCACTATAACATTTAACTGTCAGAGATCTCTGGATTGTCCTAGGTACTCCAAAGGGCTGGAGGCAAGGGCCAAAGATTCGGCATTAAGTATAGTAAGCTGCATCTTCCATACCTAGTTTATGATTTTTGAGACAACTCTTCTAAATTTTTGTGAAATCTCCATGGATTGTGACACTGAATCATGAATTACTTTGACAATGACATTTGATGCCATATGCCCCAGGAGACCTCTTGATCTTGGACAAAACTAGCCTTAATTAAGATTCCTACATACAAAATCACCTCACGCAACTTCAGCTTCCTAATCTAGACGTCTGGTCTATGCTATGTCCTGGAGCCTCCCTTGAATTCATGGAGAGGCAGATAACAACCCTAGGGCTGGGGCACTTGTGTCAGGAAGGTTATAATTTATTTCTCTACAGTCTCAGAATCCTCTGTACTTATGCTACGTGGAACAGTTATGGACCATAGATGCTTACCAGTGTTAAGTTGGTATCAAAGAGGAACACTTTTAGGTATAGAAATAAACCACTTCTAAACCCCCCAGAAATATTCAAGAAAAGGTAGATATTGTTATTGTTTTCTAGCAATTTTTTACTACAGTCTGATAAGTACACAGCATTTCTGGAGTGTTAGGATGCTAGAAAAGGGAAGATCATGCAAGCCGGTTTCTCGTGTATGACAGCTTTAGCCTAGGTTATTCACAGCTTTTTTTCTTATTAAATCATAACTTCCTGTACTCTTTGGTAGGCAGAACAGCAACATTTAAGTTTTCATTTTGTGAATTACTGCATTGATAAGTCATGTGG
>VZTM01032545.1:321-18388 GCA_013400555.1 Jacana jacana
ATGGGGTGGCCGGTCCCTGGGTGGTCCTCGCCGCCGGCTCCCGAGGAGCCGACTGGTTACCGGCTGCCTGGCGTGTGCTGCCGGTGGGGGAGGAAAGCCCCGCAGGGCCTCGCGGTGCGCCAGGCCCACGCTGGGCCGGCTTCTCGCCTGCCCCGGCGGCGGGGGATGGGAGCGAGCATGGCTGTACCCAGGGGCTTGGGCGAGGGAGAGCGGGCAGGAAGGCTGGGGCCGCGGCATGTCTGGGGTGTGTGTGTGTGTTTGGAGCTCGTTTTTCATTGGGGCCTGGTGTGGTACAGCTCCTGCGTGGGGAAACCGGGAGTTCTCCCTTCCTTGGGACTTGTTCCCGCGGAACTGGGAGAGCCCGGCTCCCCCGGCAGCGACCTGCTGGGCTGCACCGGGAGAAAGGAGAAACGCCTGCGCGGTGGCCTCCAGCCAAGGATGGTGTCTCTTTCTCTTTCAGTTCCTGACAGAGCTTACCAGGCTCTTTCAGAAGTGCAGAACTTCGGGGAGTGTTTTCATAACGCTGAAGAAATGTAAGTTTTAGATCTGCTGCTGGATTACAGAACCCTTCATCTAAATCAAGCTTACAGTGCGGTTAGCGTGTATTTCAGAAGATACAGTTATCATCCAGAGTATCTAAAAACCAGAGTAGTTGTGTGGACAAATCAGTCAGCTGCTGGACTAATAAGCTTGGAAGAAGATTGTATTTCAAGCTGTGGGAAATATTGGGACTTTCTAATTATTAAATAGCAATTGGAGATGCTCCGATCTCTGGAAGGAGGATCATGGTGTTGCTGTTGTGTGTCTGTTTCTCAGATTCCTGGCTAGCCGGAGCTACTTGGGAAATGCAGCGTTCTCAGCTGCAGTTTGAGATGCATTTAGAACATACTGCTGCTAGAGCAGGTGGTTCGTACAGTGTGTCAGGGGAAGGATTTACATTTTTCCCAGCAGATGTAGTTTATGGAACAGATCGTTCTGGGGTTACAGAGGAAGGGGTCTGTCAACAATTTGGCAGCAACATCAGTTCAGGTGGCCTTAAACTCCAAGGTGTTTTACAGATCTCATGAGCAATTTTTAGTATCTCATCATCTCACAGGAGGCATCCAGTGATCATAGTGAAACACAAATAACCATTCTGTGTCTTTCAATACAGATGATGGCCGAACAAAACCAGTCCCACGCAAAGGCCATGTAGAAAGTTTTGAACCAGCAGACAATAAGTGTCTTCTAAGAGCGACTGATGGAAAGAAGAAAATTAGCACAGTGGTAAGTGACAACTTTCAGTTAGAAAGATTACTGGCCTTACTTGTCTTCTCTTTCATGTCCCATATGTTAAGTGAAATTTGTCTTTATGTGAATTCCATGAGTAATACCCTCTTAATTCCAGAGGAACCATATGGTAGCTAAACACAGAGCTGAAGTTGGGATGCTCAAGAGTTAACACTTACCTGAAGTGCTAATGCTTACAGTCAGCATTACAGATGGGTCAGTAGCTTACGGTTTTGCTCTCTGTATGCTGGATTTCTCTTTAGAATGGTATTGCAGGACAGCAGAAAGGGACCCTCCCCCATGTTCAGCAACCATGGCTGTTTCAAGTCAGGTAGAATTGTTTGATGGGAAGGGGAAGTCTGCTTCTGTAGACATGGGTGGAATGACACAGGGCAGATACGGAACCTGTGGTATGAGGGCAAATGGTGTGGTTCCATGGAGAAGAAAGGTCCTGCACAGCTACACTCAAGCCTCAGGAGACAAAGAAGTAGTTTCCTATAGACCTCCATGGAATTACTTAAGAAATCAATTTTACAATCCACAAAAGAACAGGATGTTTCCAGACTGAAACAGTAGGAAAGGGATCCTTGTTTCCGGGTAAGAACATGTAGGCACGGGTAGGCTCTATTAAGCCCTAATCTTGCTTAGCATGCCCATTTTTTTCTCATTTAAGGAGCTATTTGTTTTTTGGGAGATGTTAACTAGAAGTTGAAAAGCTAAACTAGTAGCTTTGCCCCAGCTGGGAGCTACAACTGCACAGCCGCTTGCTCACTCCCCCCAGTTTGAATGGAGGAGAGAATTGGAAGAATAGGAGTGAGAAAAAAGCCTCATGGGTTGCAATGAAGACAGTTTAATAGGTAGAGCAAAAGCCACGCAAGCAAAGTAAGGCAAGGAATTTGTCCACTGCTTCCTATCAGCAGGCAGGTGTTCAGCCATCTCCAGGGTGGCAGGGCTCCATCATGTATAAGGGTTACGTGCCATCAGTCCAAGCATCCTCCCACCTCCTTCCTCCCTTAGCTTTATAGACTAAGCATGATGTCACATGGTATGGAATAGCCCTTTGGTCAGTTGGGATCAACTGTCGGGGCTGTGTCCCCTCCCAGCTTCTTGTGCACCCCCAGCCTGCTCGCTGGTGGGGTAGTGAGAGGAGCAGAAAAGGCCTTGAGAGCTTAGCAACAACTGCAAACATCAGCACACTATCAGATCCAAAACATAGCACTGCACCAGCTGCTGATAAAAAAGTTACCTCTGTCCCAGCTGAAACCATGACAACTCTGAATGAGAGACTGGGAAAGGCTTTTGCTGACTTTAGCTCTCCTCTGCAGTGTGACCCAAGGAAAAATGTTACTTTGAGAAACAGTTGAGAGTCTGGGCTGCAAGGTATTTTGATGGCCCTGCAGGTAAACAGAACCTTCCTTAGAATGTTTCTTCACGTTCTTCCCATTTGAAGACACAGGAATTTGGGACAAATGGCCTCCAGAGGATTTTGTTAATCAAGCAGGGAGTGTGCTGTTTTCTAAATTAGTGAAGTGCTATGACATGTCAGTACAGGCTGCCCACCACTGAACGGGGTGGGTTGATCCAGCTGCTGCTAAAAGCACTAGATGGCTACTGGTGGGTAAACACGTACTGGTACTTTGTTTGCGAAAGGAGCGGGTGTTTTCTTGGCTAACCTCTAGTATTACTTTTGTAGGTGAGCTCAAAAGAAGTAAATAAATTCCAGATGGTAAGTTTTGTATGGCTTTTATCCTCCTTTTCCGTAGGTATTGGGGAATGGTCAGTAGGAAGCACTGGGCAGTTGTGAACAGGTTGATTCAGTGCAGAACCCATAGACTACCCGCCTATCTCTAGTTATTTATTTATTAAAAATCCCATTATATTTTATTTAATTTTCTGCATTGGTTTAGAAGCAATAGTTTGCCAGTGTAGAGTGTAAGATGATGATTCTCTCACAGAGAAAATGCAGATACCTATGCATTACCAGTATGTAAAACGTTACCCCTAGTGTATTGTCATCTACAGATTTGTTCTTGTAATGGTTCCAATTATTGTTTCAGGCATATTCCAATTTGCTGAGAGCGAACATGGATGGCTTGAAGAAAAAAGACAAGAAAAGCAAAAACAAGAAGAGTAAAGCAACACAGTGATGGAGCAGCGTCCTGCCATCGCTATAACAGACTTGACCATTGCTCAAAGCAAAGTCCATTTCTTTTTGAGTTACCACTTGTCTTTGGCTTTCCTTCCAGCAGGATACTGGGATGTGATCAGTACTTTTGTTTAAACTGAGAGCAGAAGGTGCTTTCTCTGGATTGCCGTACGGCAGGAGTATTTACAGGGTTATACTGAAATAGCTTTACACTCAGCTGCCAACTAGTTTTGTACTTAAACTGCTGTTTGTTTTGTATTGTACAACATAAAAACCTGTTCTGGGGGGTAACACAGTGTGAGAGGAATGCACTGTGCTGGGAGCAAAGTGAGACTGGAGCAGGCGTCCCAGTGACAGATGCCCGGTTTTATAGATAAGCCTCAGTAGTACTAGGGAAGGTGGGTGCCAACATACTATCAGGAACAGCAGCTTTCCTGTTTCTGGCTTATTTTGAAGGACATGTCTACATGATGCAGTGCAGATACCCCTAAGGCTTAAGCTCTTTCAAAGCCCAGCAGCTGTGCCTCTGCTCCATGCTGATCCAGCTGTGCAGCCCCTGCCTCAGGGCAGGGGGAGGGCAGGTCTCTGCATCATCAGCTACGGCTTAAGAAATGCTCATGTCACCTAAACTTGTCTTTTTTTAAGCTTCATCCTTAGTATATTCAGGGATCCTGAATTTTCCCATACTTCACACCTTGAAGTAGCTCCTTCATATGAGCAGATGTAAAAGATGAATACTTAATTGTTCCTATTAAACATAATGAGAAATGGATTTGATTGTAATGACTGATGTGACTTGTCTTGGTGAGGGGCCAGGAATGGTTTGGGCACCTGTGCCTTTAGGACTGACTCCCCTGATGCTGCTTTCTGTGTCACTGTTACAACTTCCACAGTTCTTGGGTTTGTCTTTAAAGTTACCCATTTTAAATATCCTAACTTTGTCCTCTTTACTACCAAAGGGCAGAAAAAGTAAGTATTTCTTGATGCAATGAGCCTAGAGTGCTAAAGGCAATAACTTGAGTTAGAAGAAAAAAAACAGGTACAGGTAGGTAGGGAGGGTCAACACCAGTGTATTTCCAGAAACCCCACTCTTTTTTTCCTGCAATTATAAGCAATCTGACGTGAAATATAATGCATAGTTAACTACAGCTGCTGTAACTCACCTTCAGATTTACTCAGCTTCACTTTTCCTGATGGCATTGTGTTACAGTTCAGCTTCAAGAAGATAATGTACAGGACTCCCATCATTACTGTAACTTTAACTTCAAACTTAATCTGACAACCCAAGTGAAGAAAGCAGGTTCCAGACTTAGATTATGCCTCTAGAATGTGCAGGTTACTGTTTCTCTTAAGAAGTCTTAAGTTAAGATCTGATACAGGAAAAATACATCAGACCTAATCTCCCCAGAAGCTGCTGCTTGATTTTAATGCAAAAGTAGAGGCAAGACAAGCACAAGCAGCCAGGCTTGCAACAACTTTCTCAGCTCGAAAGCTACCACCTCTTATATAGAAATTAAACCAATGGGTTTATTAAAAGACAAACACAGAAAGCTTGCAATACATCTTTTCAACCTTTTATTACATAAAAACCCTTTTTCCAAAAAGTTTAAAACAGAGCTGAAGATAATTAATCTTCTCTAATCATTGGACTGAGTTGCAAATTGACATAAAAACATTCTGAAACTATTTCAAAAGAAAAAGCAGTTTTACACTGGCAAAGCTCTTAACATCTTTTGTGGCATAAGGGGGCAAGAATTACATAATAATACATATCCCTGACTGTAGTCAGACTTGCTCTCCAGGTGCCTATAAAACATTTATTTCCACTTCCTGACATTTACAGTTTTATGTTACATGTGAAATTCAATCTGGACACATAAAAAGGCATGAGTTGCCTCTCTTACATTATTACAGCTTTTTGAAATTCCTTTGACAAAGCACTGGTTGTCTCCTATTGAAAGCGTTCCAGAAGAGATGCTTTACATACTAAAACAGAACCTTGTATTCATCTCGGTAACTGTACAGGATAAGCACAGGAACCCTGCAAAGGGATGGAAAAGAGAAGATTTTTAAACCTTGAAACTGGGTTCAAAAGCTAAAAAACCAACTGTGGCAAATCTTAGCAATGAGCTAAAAGCAAAGATTCAGTAGAAGAGCAGTAAGTTTTATTTCCTTTGGCTGTAGCTGCCATTTCCCCCTCTGTTCTCTTTCTGTTTTTCGAGCCCGTTCAGTTCTCACTGGGTATCTTCAAGGCTCCTAGCCAAGCAGGGTTTTGTGTGCAGGCAGCAAACAGGAAAGGAAGACTGTCAGGGTCTGCATTACGTCCACACCCAACACTACAGAATAGTATTTGTATGTAGTAATTGAGTTTTGTTTCTCACAGCCTTGCAAGCTCCAGGAATTTAAAAAAACCCCAAAGTTTTACTTGATATGTAGTTGCCTTAGTAAACATTAGCCAGCCTGAAGCACTTCCGGTGCAACAAGGGCAATTTTTAGTCTCATTTTAAATAGTCCCTTCAGGCTGAACCGGTGTTACAGAAAACTTAGCTAACTGAAGCCCACACCAGGACATAAATACCCAGGTATCACTTAACTGCACCAGAACACTCAAGAGTTGAAAGTGTGAGGCTTACGACTGGATGTGGCCAGTCTAGCTGCTCTCAGCCCCACCAGAGTCCAACAAGGAGACCACCAGTTGAACATGCGTGTTTCCATTGCTTAGAAGACAGGAACGGGCTTCACACCGTGCGCTGGGAGAGCATGCATCGTGTTTGCTTAAAGCTCTGCCAGATTCCCATGGTACTTCCTTACAGCAGGAGGAATTACATGTGGTCCTTCCCCTGGGAAAAGGGTTACTGCGTGTCAGAACAGCAGTGTACCTGGATGGACGTAGCTGTTTGCTCTTCAGTTTAGTGAGCAGAGCAGCAAATGCAATAATAATGGGAATATGCGTTAGAATTTCTTGAAAAGGTTTATGAAAATGAAGAATTTACATGACCAAAACCTAACATTTTACAAGTGTGGATTAGATAGTCAGGAAGCTTCCCATCTTGTTCCACGTTAGTAAAAAAAACAATAGTACTTGAGGAATTATACACATTTCCTGAACAGCTCTTTTTTTCCTCAGGGAAAGGGGAAGACAAATTAAGAGCAGCTTACTCTGAAAGCAGAAATAATAACCATTTTATGTACCTGCAAGAGCTTAACAAATTTACCTCTTTTCCATTTTGATACTGTAAATTTCATCACAAATTGCTTGTAAGTACGAACACCTCTGTTTTGGCCACCGTGACATCAGTTCTCTCACAGCAGCATCGAAAGCTTGTCTATCTCCATCAAACTTGAAAAAAAAATTGACAAGGAACTATGTTACACTCTCACATTCTCTTGTGAAGGAAATGCTTCTGATAGGATTCAGTCTTCTGAATATATAGGTAATGTCAATGCTTCGTAATTAAACAGCTTATTAAAAAGCTTTCAAACAAAACTCATATAAACATGTACAATGATTTTTTAAAATGTTTTTAATAAAAACATGAAGAATTTAATGATCAGTTTCTTAACAAAGAGTTTAGAAATAAAAAAGTGTAAGCAATGAAATGGGCTCTATCACTTGTAAACAGTGTCAATGTAATACACACCCCCTGTTTATTTTGGCTTCGCCGAGATATTTCAGCTACTGTACTCAAAACAATTGCTTTTGTATTTTGGGTTCTCCTTCATTAACAGCTTCAAGAAATAACTTTGTTGAAACTGTTATTAGTGCTTTAGGGTTTATGAAAATGAAGAGTAAGACTTAATTTCAGTTAACTATGCTTGGGGGAAACAAACAGATTTGGATTAGGACTTCCTAATGGTGTCTTGTATAATTTTGGCATTGGACAAAGAGATTTTCTAGCCTCAATCAAGCTCCTTGGGTAAAAACAAAACAAAACAAAATCCTTTTAAGTTTTAAGACCTATTTCAAACTCCTTACAGAGGAAAAACCAGAACAGGTGAAATTTACATTCCACCTCAGTAGGAACTGAATTTATCTTCTATTGCTCAATGGAGTTTTGACAATTCTTAAATGCTTACCTTTAATGACAAGAAGGGCATCACTGTTGCTTTTGGCAGATCCACCTGTAAAAATGCCATCAAGAAATCAATACTTAACAGTTCTTCTGTTACCCATTTGCCAACTAGAGATAAGCTTGTACTGAAGGAAGTCAGACTTTCTGATTGACAAAGAAGGACTCATGCTGATAGAATTAAGAATTTACCAAGGTTAAGTTTGATTTGTTCATAACATATTCTACTATGGAAAGTTCCAAAGAGGCACAGGCAAATAGGTAATGTGTTTCTTGAAAAGCATATACCATTTTCAAGTCCTCTGTGACAAGGTCAGCAAAGTCAACAAGCCATATTCTGTTTGTTTAAACCTAAGAGAATCTAGCAGAAACAAGATATTAAGTTGTCCACAGTAGTTAGCATGAGTACAGCTTAAGAATTTAGAGCTAAACACTTGTTAAATTTTGTTCTATGTAATTATCAAATACACAGAATTTGAAATACTTTTGAAGTAGTAAAACACATGCCATGGGTCTCGTTTAAACAGAAGTTTGGTTCGTTTGGTATCTCTGAGGCTACTGGGAGTAGTTTGCTCAAGGCAGCAACTACATCATCCAATTAAATTAAGAATTTGAAATTAATTCAGCCTTCTGCCAAATACTTACTGCTAAAATTTCAATCTCACTTGTTTTCTGTTGCAGGCTAGAAATGAATGTCTGAAGTCTTGTTTGCACCTGCCAACAAAAGATGGGCAAAAGTAAAACACTGCTTCTGTGACAGTAGTTGGGAACACCCATTTTCTGTTTCGTAGATGATGAGAACAGAGGAGGCTGCATCTAACACAAGATGTAGAACTACATCATATTTAAACTAAAATTAACCTTTAATATAACTTTCAGGAATGATTCCACAATAATCCTTTATGAGCAGACAGGCAGGAGACTGGGTCTGAGCCACTCCTGCAGCAGTGGTGAAGGTGTGGTAATACTGGTATTGTACTAAAGCAGATAGAACTGTGTGCTGCAATGTGAATTTCTCACATATGTAGTTAAAAATTGCCTTTCTGTTTCTGGGTGTTAGATAACTCCTCAGAGGAATGTCAGAACCTGCGACTGGATACAGTGAATCATCTCTGGCTGAAGAAAGAGGACTGATCTGAAAGCCAAACCAAAGCACGGGCCATGCCTTGTAACGCTTTTATCCAGAGCAAGATACTAACCCTGAAAAGTCAGCACTTTACAAATGTAGTGTCAGCCTTGCACTGCCTTGTCTTTTGTACTGCAGGACGATGCTTTTGTATATTAAAAACCAGAAAACAGAAAGTCTGTTTAGCTCAAAGTTCAGCTTTATTTGGGTTTAGAGAACTATTTATAGTGGGGATTGTTTGTTGCACACCCAAATTTTGAATGAAAAGAGGGTAAGATTACAGTCCTGTTTTACCATGTACTCTAAATACTTCGAGGCCAATAGTCCTAAATGAACAAACTCTTGATTTTTTTTTCTAGCATAATTTAATGGTTTTCTACATTATTATAATATTGTATTTTAGGCAGTTGGTTTTTTTTTTATCTGTAATTTTTTGAGGCCTTTTAAAAAATGTATGCAGAACCTGCACTTGTAACACACTTCAGCCATTTATAAAAAAAAGGAAAATTCCAGAACCATGTTTCCTACTAAAGTAAGAATTCTAATCTATACATGTAGAATGATGGCTGAGCTACAACTATGTCACAGATAATCCCCAAGAACGAAAAGGTTAAAGAAAGGTCTTTGCCTTCAACCTTTTGTCTTCTTCATTGTCTACATTATGATCAAAGAACAGGATGTATTTGTGTACGTTAGGTGATAGTGAAAATACTAATTCTACCATTCCTTCACTTCTTAAGGATCACTTCTTAATACTTATTTGGTGTGCATGTACCTGAATTTCTTGACGACGCCTGGCACTGGCAGATAATCTTTCTGGAGCTATAACACTAACATTGGGCACTACAAGAGTTCCATGTGATTCAAACACACCTAAAATGCAAACATATAGGTTTAGATTATATTTTTCCTTTTACAAAAAGTAGCAACAAGCAGAAAAAAAAATACCAAAAATATTAATGAACTAAGGTTCAAAAAGCTGCTAAAATCCCCCGGCCAGTCAAGCAAACAGGATAATAAGATGTGCATGTAAATTCTCAAATGCTCACTTATTTCTCTGAAAGCCTTGATGGTAAGAGTAAGAAATCTGCTATTTTAGATCAGCATTCCCTGAAAATAATAAAATAGGTTCCAAATGGCTTGCAGAATTTTACAGAAGAATGTAGCATACATGGTATCAAAAAAAAGAAAAGCTATTTACAAGAATGCAGTAACTATTTAATGGTCAGAGCAGAGTCAATGACAAAGCAAACAAACCCCAGCCCCTAGCTCCCAAAACCCAACAATTAAAATCTGTAATGGCTTATTTTGAAATACAAATTGCCTTGTCTGGTAATCAGACACGCACAAAAAACCCTCCAAATGGCCACCTCTCTCCCTCACTGTTATGCAAGGGGGTGTCGGGATTTAACCTCAGCCAGCAACTGGATCCCTCAGCCTTTCACTCACACCCAGTTCCCCCCAACAACAGAAGGGGGAAGGAGGGTGGAAAGGAGGGAAAAGGAAAAAAAAATGCTTTGTGTGTTGAGATAAAGACAGTTTAATATAAAAAATAATAGAAAATGAAAAATAACAATAATGAATGAACGCCGTCCAGAGCAGTGATCGTGATGTGATTACGGATTCCCACCCCCTCAAGCCTACCCCCATTTATAAACTGGGCAAGATGCCCACAGTATGGAATATTTCATTGGTCATTCTGCCTATACTTCTNACTGTTATGCAAGGGGGTGTCGGGATTTAACCTCAGCCAGCAACTGGATCCCTCAGCCTTTCACTCACACCCAGTTCCCCCCAACAACAGAAGGGGGAAGGAGGGTGGAAAGGAGGGAAAAGGAAAAAAAATGCTTTGTGTGTTGAGATAAAGACAGTTTAATATAAAAAATAATAGAAAATGAAAAATAACAATAATGAATGAACGCCGTCCAGAGCAGTGATCGTGATGTGATTACGGATTCCCACCCCNGATTGTGATGTGATTACGCATTCCCACCCCCTCAAGCCTACCCCCATTTATAAACTGGGCAAGATGCCCACAGTATGGAATATTTCATTGGTCATTCTGCCTATACTTCTCGGGGAAGCTGAAAAAAGTCCTTGAGCAGTGTAAATGTCACTTAGCAACACCTAAAACCAGTAAAGATTATTGACATTCCTTTCACAGCACAATCACTGGAAAGAAAATTAACTCTTTCCTAGCTGATACCAGCACAGTTAAAAGGGGAAAAAAAGTGTTTCTTAAAAAAAAAAAACCCAAAACAGCAATCACCACCACCACCCCACTATGAGTGCTTAATAAAATAATTATCAAAAGTGCCGAACTCTCCAGACAAAAATTACTTAATATTATGCTTTGCTCACAACTCCTATTATCAGACTGAGGAGTGTGAATATGTGTAGCTAAAAATGTAAAGGTGTTATCATTTGAAGGAAAAAAAAAATCTTAGTGGAACAGTAGGTCTTAAGACTGTAACAATCACAGGCCCTGCTATTCTTTTCCATCAAGATATTTACTTTCTCTGTAGGGAGGAAACATTCATGATTTTTACACGTGTCCCCCCCTGTCCCTGAATCACTGCGTCAATGAATGGTCATATGTGAAATATTCTGCCTGTTTGCCTAAGCACTTCTGTTAGTTTGGAGAAAAATTCAGTTTTAGATCACTTGGAACATTTGAGATTAGGAGGAAGGGTCTAACCAGAAGCACTGCTAGAAAACATTTACTTGCTCTGACTTTGGTAATACTTCAAAAAATGTATGTTCCAGCAAAATTTTCTTATAATACATTTTTTAAGCAGAAAGAGAAGTAGTTTGTATGTTCTGTAACTAGAGACTAAATACCTGAATTATTAATAAATGATCCCTTTTGATTTGGTACTGAAAGATTATCCGAAGTTTCTCTAAAAATAAAGAAAGCTAGTTAGGGAAACAAATTTAAAATAACAAAGAAATACTGTAATAATACATGGTTTCAGACTATCATATAAACATACGTATTTCATTCCAACAGATAAAGAAATTTATGGAGACTTCCCAGTACATATCTGCAAATTAAATTCTATTGTGGAACAGACAGGAAATCATACAAAATTACATTACAAAATCTGATCAAGAAGCAATTCTTATGTTTCCTATGGATACGAAAAAATATGCTCCCCATCATGCAAGAGTGATTTAGATCCTCATAATAGAATGTATTGAGAAGATGCTCTCCAAATTCTTGATTTAATCCATGATTTCTTACAGGTTTCTGTAAGATAATACTAAAGTATCAAAGTAATATTTATACATAAGATCACACATATTCAAAGAAGATTTAAATTATTAGTTTGGAGCAAAGCTTTCCACATTCCAGATTCATTAATAAAGAAATTTGCCAGTGTTCTTAATTACTGCATTTCTCTGTTTAGTATTACCAAATACAGGTTTTTCCTCTATTCTTCTCTCAGGATCTAGAAACAAGGTAACTTTTAGAAAGAATGGTTCTCTTTCACAGTTTCTAATAGATCCTGTAGATCTGTCACAAAACACGAAGCTAGAGAAAATCCAAAGAGGTGGGGAACAGTTGGTGTCAGCCACTTGCACAAACTACTGCTTGAGTTAAGCATTTCCCAGCTTAACAAATTCCTTAATTGTTCAATCTATTCAGAAATCCTATGAACGTCAAATCTGTTTGTTTATGCATTCAAATTTGTGTGAATAAACCACGTCTGTTCCTGCTGCCACCACAGACATGTATATGTACATGCATATAAATATATAGAGATGCATGTGTAATTATACACTTACCAAGGGATATGAGTGAATAACAGCTACCCTCTTTACGCACACAGGAGTGACCGCAGCCTCTCTCTTGATATCTGTACTAACTTCTACTGGTGACAATACACAGTGATTTCAACAAAGACAGGACGATGGGGTGCTGCTGTGTACCCTGACTCTTGGCTGGTGTTACTTTCACTTATAGCACACCTGTACACATTGGCTGGCACAATTACACCTTTGTTTGTAAAATACCAGCACTACCTCAGAATGAAAGGGATTTACTGCTTTAATTCCTTGATTACACACACGAACGTAGTGAACGTCTGCTCAGTAACAGGGACTTGCAGGCAGTTCTGCCATATGAGCCATATGGGTGTTCCAGTAGCATTTGAGCTGGATAACCTTTTAATTTATGAAGCACTATAGATGTTTGAATGTAACAGCAGCTAGGGAAAAAGCAGTCCCTTTCTTAACCTCAGTAAAATTCTCTAACCAAGCCTTTTGCTTTCCTTCCCCCTCATGAGGAATACAGCAAAGCACTTATTCTTTATTAGATAAAATCAAGGTTTAACTGAGCGTATCTTAAAGTTATTTCATTAAAACAAGCTTACATTCACTTCTGATTTTGACTATTTACCTTGACATGTTATGCTACTTACCTACTACATCTTTCATCACAGATTTTAGTTTTCAGTTTCTGGATCAGGTGGTCTACTAAGTCAGACTCTAAAATCCTTTTCTCCGTCTGTCTGTCTTTCTCAAAGGATTTCACCTATGATGTAGTTCAGTGGTTCTTAAGATTGTTGATTCTTAAAATAGCATATAAATACACTTATCAAATTTAATCAAAACCAAACTGGAAGATGTGGAGCAGTCAAAGGTAGAAAGCCATCATCATTACCAATCACTCACTGCCAATTCAATCTTTGATTATTATATTTTTTTCCCTCCAACCAACCAATTCCCAAAGCTTAAACTAGCTTGGCTACTTATGTTTACTATTTGATAATTAATTTTTTAACAGAATGGCCTGCAGAAAAAATTACCATATTAATAGCAGCACATTTGGTTTGGAGTCTGTTTTTGGGGGTTTATTTTGAGTTAAGAAATTACGTTAGAGTAAGGTTTGCCTTTCAGTTTGCAACAGTTACACTCTGCTCCATCTTTACTGGAAAGATATTAATCAGTAACACCACCATTCACTTTATTAGCATTCTCTCTGTTGGTTTTGCTTCAATAAAGCCACATTTGAAAGAACGTTCTGTAATAGTCTTGTGGAAGACAGTGATCTATTGTATTCTCATCATCCAAATCTACTTGCTCATACAGTTATTTGCTACCTGTTACAATTAATGTTGAGAGATATTAGTTGTTTATCTTAAGTAAATTTTAATTAGAATTAAAAAATTACCTTTAAAAATTTGCTTTACTTAGCATGAGAAGCTAGATTTGCTGAAGCCTCTAGGCCACAACAGAGTTAATTTACTCAGTAATTTTCTCAGCAGCTGGTACAGTGCCGTGCTTAGTCTTAAAGTGTAAGACAATTGTTGATAACACACTGATATTTTGGTAGTGTTTCCCCTAAGCCTGCGACTTTTCAGTTCCTCATGTTCTGCCAGCAAGCACAGGGGCACAAAAAGCATTAAAGCAGAAGAAAAGGAGGATACAATCATCAGCAGAGACCACAAATCAACAAGGTAAGAGCAGGGAACGGCCTGCCAGCCTGGACACAGGAAAAGGTGTTAGAAGACCCCAGACCAAAAATAACCATTGGACTAAAAGACACATGAAGAGCGAGTGTATATATCATAAGGGTGTAATTGCCCAGGGATTTCTTTTGTTTGAGGTTTTCAGAAGCACACAGCCTGGGCTGACCTTGCTGCTGTACCTTTCCATTAAATTACTTATTTCTATAAAATCTGATGCCTGAGACCCTGCTGCAGAAAACCTAAGGCTGAGCCTGAAGGAGGTGGGAGCGCTCCTAAGGGTAAGGGTGGGTGGGTGTGTGAGAATAGTCAAAAGGGGTGCCTGCAGTGAAGGGACCCTGGTCTGAGCAGCTGAAGACTCAGGTAGGGTGTGTGCAACTCCATGAATGGGGTGTGAATGCTTCAGCAGCAGCTTCTCCTTTAACAATGAGGAGGAGAGTGAAAAGAAGTGAAAAATATTTCAGTCGTGCACACTGGCTAGGTACGCCAGATGCTGTCAAAGGATTAATTCTTTAGCTGTCAAAGACTGAATCTTTTTTCAAAGAATTATGATCTTTTTTCCTAATGATTCAGAATCGAGAATATTTTAAAACTTTTAACTTCTAAAAAGGTACCAGAACCACAGGCTGCAGAGCACACAAGGTGATAATTCCTACTGTGGCAGGAGTCCAGCCTTTCCATCTTAACCTTAGCTTACACAGATGAGGAATGTGGTTCAGACTCAGCCAGTGTAAACTACACAGATTTTTTTTTTCAGATTTACATTTTAGGTTTTTTGGGTTTGGTTTTTTTTTTTTTTTTTTGGTAACATGAAAAGCTGCCAACTGGAAAGATGACTGAGGCAACTAACTCATTTTCTAGACTCAAATAAATCAGATACAACAGAAACCTTTTTCTATGTAAAGACACCAATGACTCGAAGTCAAGCCATGTTTGCAGTAATCTTTGGGCTTTCCTCAAAGAAAGGAGGCCTGTGAATAACAGCGTTATGGAAGGATAAGAAGCAGGCGGCTTCAGAAGAAATTTCCACTTGAAACTGTATTTACTTGAAACCTACATCTACTTAAATACTTCCCTGAAAATAAGTATGATCTTAAAGAAGGAAAAAAAAGAAATGTAGAACACTGAGTTATAAATCTGACACATCATCAAGCATTGTCTGGTCCCACACCTACCTTCACATGACTTCCTTCTTTATCTGACACAAGAGCCACATACGTAATCCCAGAGCATCTGCAATACTCCTGCAGCTCTTCCTGGGACTAAAATGGGAACAGAAGAGGAATAGAACAGAAATAAGTGATCATTTTATAATCTGACTAAAGTAATCAAAGTCTCCTGTCTTTAATTAAAATATCTTGATATGCAGCAGTTACACTGACCATAAAAGCTTCTGAGAGAGGAAAGTCTTAACAACTCCAGGAGGTGAAACTTCATTTTGTATACATTTATCCACCTAGTGCTCCTTAAAAATTGAAATCTAAGTCTACACTAGACAGAGAAAATGCCTAGGCCCTACAGTCCTAGTTCCCACATGGAAGGGGATAGCTGGACTTAGAAGTCCTAGGTCTAAATAACTAAAAATGTGCAAGATACCATCAATCAGTTACCACCCCACAGCCTGCAACTTACAGTAACAGCTCAGTCCTGGTACTCTGTCTTGAAAGCTGACTCTAGCCAGGTTTCATGTAAACCCAGAGTTGACTAACATCATTCCCAGTGCTGAGCTTAGCAAAGGGCTTGCTATGCTCACTTAGCAGTGGGTTGCAGGACAGCCTTAGACAGAGGCAGTAACTATCTACATCTTAATTCCTTAATAATTATAAAAGAAGAGAATCCAGGGTGATCATAGGATAAGCATAAAGATCTTGATTTTCTTTCAATTCTCAGGGATCAAAACTATCTAATAGGGACCTCAACATTGCCTGGCAGCTCACTATAGCAATAAGGGAGTACTGGCTTAAGGTCTGCTTAGAGGTTTCAGCTGGACAAAATAAGGGCACAACTCAGGTTGCTGTTCTCTCTCTTTCCTACCACACATCTCTCCAGGGTCTACATGGAGATCCCACAGTAGTTCGCTAAGTAGTAGTTAGTAGATAACTAAGCTGTTTTTGTAACATTAGAATGATGGCAATATTCCCTCTGAACGTGATAGTCTTCAGCCATCTAGATATATTTAAAAGTTGATGCTACTGTTCTGTTCCTGACATGCCATTTATTAAGGATTAAGTTATGAAGTCAGGTATCCTGCTTGCAGTCCTTATTGCTTTGACTGGTACAAAATAAGCTTCTGCTTTGAAACATCCTCACTGGAGCTAAATGGCCTCATTTTAAATTTATTACTTGACTTTCCCCCTTGATATCAATAGGCCTTGGACTCCATGTTCAGTGTATAATTGGGGAAGATGACCTCCTTTATGTGCTTTCAGGAGCACATAAAGATCCTCCATTGCACTTTGAAATACTCTGGGAGGTAGAGAGCAAGAACACTGTGAGGCCAGAAAGACTTTCTTAACATTATTGTATCTGAACAGCACCCTACATGCTCAGTTTTATGAGTCTGTAACTCAATAAAAACTAGAAAAAAATGAAAAAGAATGGCCTTGGGCTGGCACTAATCTTGGAAAAGAACAACACAGTTAACACACAGAAACAGAAATTCTACCTGGGACCAGTCATACATTATTTCGGCTGGAATTCCTGCAGTCCAGAGCTTCTGAACAATATTGATCGCTCTACCCATTGACATCTGACCAACACTTACAACCAGCAGGTCACATGAGCTGACAGAAGCCTGAAGTGAAAGTAAAACCAAGGAAGACAATATTAGCCACAAAATCATCTTTTTTCCTTCATAAGGCAATTAAAGTAACAAAGAAGGATAAATATACTAATGTTTTTCAAAATGCATCAAGCTGGAATAATGGGGGGAAAGAAAGCTCAGTCACTTCTTCAGAGCCACCATCTGCCTTAGCACATCTGAAAGGCACTGGAGCTTTATCTTTGATGAAAAGCACAGGCACAGCCTCATCTTGCAAAGTAGCCCAGCTTAGTCTCTTCTTTCCTTCCAACTCTGACTAGCAATGTGAATTTATTCTTATAAGGAGAAGTTAATAAAATATACATTCCACAACCAAGTGAAATCGTGCAACATTGTACAAAGCACTATTTTCTTAAGTTTCCTTGTACCTCCACCTTCTATACTTTCATAGAGGGACAGGTGGTAAGGGCAAAGTAACACTTAACAGCTAAATATCTATAGTTGTACTTCTCTACCTGAAACAATTCACAGGCTAAGAAAAATGTCCCATTTAAATTAAAAATAAAAGGGCCTAAGTCTGAAGATCCTCTCTTCTCCTAATTCTTATTTTACTAAACAATTCTATGTAGAGAAACACAAAAGAGAACAGATTATCTTGATGTTTGCTGTCTATTTCAGTATGGCATCATTTTGGAATACATCTGAACATTTTATTTTTTTGCCCATCTGTGGCTACAATTAGGTTACTGAACTGTCAGGAGTAAACAAACAAAACCCCCCACCTCCCAGAAAACAGACTTACAGACTCCTCCACACCAGAAACAGCAGCAGTTATTTTATCTATAGCTATGCTGACTCCAACGGCTGAAGGAACTGGTCCTACCGTCTGCGGCCCCCTAAATTGTGGAATCTCAAAACGAAACAGAAACAAAATGGAAGACCCAATTACTTATCTTTGCAAAAATTCTAAAAGTTTTTAAATTTTTTTCATGATTAAAAAAAATAAAAATTGAAATTCATTACAAGAGATGAGCACATACCAGATGATCATATCTGCCCCCCGCAGCAAGAATTTCAGGCACGGTTCTTTGTCTTCTTTTGATGTATGCTATGAACTGGAAGATAATACCATTGTGCTGCTGTATTTTGTAAACAAGTCCCAGATTTATAGAAACCTGTAAAATAAAAATACAAGACCTGTATCAACACCTGTACAAGTTAGAT